>JBAMNC010001271.1:857500-962500 GCA_037902135.1 Cetoscarus ocellatus | reverse complement strand
GGCTTTGTGATCCAGAATCAATCAATCAATCAAAGTTTATCCACACAGCAGATTTCAGACAAATTCAGCTGGAGGGCAGAAAGTGACTGACAAAGATTAAAAAGTAAGAATAATGATTATCATGGACTTTTCTTTTTTACAACCACTCAGCAAATAAACGTGTCGAACAGTTTTTAAAAAGTAAAAATAAAGATGAGAGGAAGGATGTCAAGATGGACTGTGAGACTAATGCACACCAATAAAGCTAAAGTTAAAGAAACAATAAAGTAAAAATGACTGATAAAAACAATTAAGGGAAGAAACAAGAGAAGAAGCAAAACAATAAAACCAAGGAGCAACAGACAAGAATGAATCAAAGAATGAATAAAGACACATTAAAGAAAACATGTCAGAGGATTAATAAAAAAAAAACTAAGATGAATGAGTGTAAGATAAAACTATACGACCAGGATAAGAAAAAAAACAATAAACAGTTCAAATATCATTAAATATAAAAGAGTGAAATCTAAAATGTTAACATGTTTAAGGTCTAAGGATGCAGTTGCATGTTTAAGGAGGTGGTTGCATGTTTCTTAATGTGTTGTCATGAGGATAAGGACCTTATTTGGGTAGAGTGGTCCTCATGTGACCTTTCAAATGGCGTAATTTGAGTTTTTATTCGATATAAATGTAATTCTTGTTTTCCTTTGTAAGTTTGGATTTGATCAGTTCTTAGAAAATACTGACCTACATCTTTTATTAATTTAGAATTGTCAAATTAGATTTGACTTTCTATCTTTGTCGTGTGTTTATCTGTGGAGCTGGAAAACCATCTAAAGTCTAACTCATGGCTGAGGGTTGTACCTTTAAAACTGATTCTGCTCAAACAGCTCTGTGTTAATCTTAATATTTTCAGCCTGAGACTGAATCAGAGATGATTTTACTCCATTCAAACGTGAATGAATCTTGATGATCCACTCCACGGGGGGTGAACATTGTGTTTGTGTTGCACTTCAGCTCCCTCAGCTCTGGTTACTTAATAGATTTCAGATTTAATCCTGCAGGTCTCGTGAAAACCGTGTTGATTTTTGAATCTGGGGGATAACCTGAAGGATTAGTGTTTCCTTTAACTGCAGCCGGATTTCTCCTCCTTCTTAAGCTAATTACTCTGGTTTGGATTAGCTGCAGAATGCACCGTCACAAAGCTGAAAACAGGCCGTGTTTCTGATGCTTACTCCACAAAAATAAAAGCAGAGCGGACAACTGAGGCCTGAGGGCCACATGTGGCCCGCAGGTCGATTAAGAACACCTACAAAAGGATTTACACGAAGAAAATGTTGTTATTTAGGAATAACAACAATTCAGAGAGAAGAGTTTGATGCCACTATTCTGAAGCTCATTTTTGTGTATTCAGAAATCCATCCACCCGCCTCTCCCTGTCTCGAGCTGTTTGATGAACATAAAATCAGCAGTGATCCTCATCGTTAAACATAAATTACAAAATAAAACACAAATCTTCTCTCAAATTCAGCTTTACAAGCCTGAATTATTTTACCACGCTGCTGAGGGTGTTATCTAACAGTAAATGTTAATACATCAAATCCAAATTTGAAAAATCCTGAAATAAATTTCAGATTTGGATCAATGACAATCACAAACACCACATAAGAGGACTAATCAACTGCAGAATTAAAAAAATACAACCACAGTCATCACAACACAAATTAAAAGCAAATTGCTTTTGTTATTTTTTGCTGCCTTTCTCTGGCATCATGCAGTCCTGTCGTAGCTTTTAGCCTTCATGTTAAAGATGCTATTACATTTTTTGCATTTATGTTGTGGCTTTTCGCATTTGTTTAGTGGCCATTTTCTTTCCTGTTGTGATTTTTGGCATTCGGTTGTGCATCGTTGCTTGAATATTGTTGCTATTTCTACAAGCCCCAATTCCAGTTAAGTTCCAATGTTCAGCTGATAAACTTTTCTTCCCTCATTTTGAATTTTGTGCCTATTTAACTTTGCTGTGCACACCCATTCAGCTTTTTGCATTCAAGTGGTGCTGTTATGCTGATTTGCTGTTGTATCGATTTATAAGTTTTTGTGTATTTTGCATTTGCTTTGTCGCTTTTTCCTTTAGATTGAGTTATTGGCATTTTCGTAGTGGCATTTACATTTGTGTTGCTTTAAGAAAATTTAGTTTTCTTCATCCACACATGTCTTTTTGCGTTGTGTTTTGTCTTATTGAATTATGATGGATCTTTTTGCAATTTTGCTTCTGTATTTGAGTTTTTTTGAGCTTTTTTGAGTGTTTTTTATTTTTCTTGTTGCTCCCTGTTTTTGTATGTGGTATTTTGCAACATCATTTTGGCTGTTTGCACTTTTGGTTGTTAAAAGCCTTATGCTCTGCTGTGATACCTTTTTGTTCTCATACTGGAGCTCACTGTCTTTGCTTTGTAGCTTTTTTTGGACTCACGTCATGTCTTAAAGCATATTCATTGATTTATTTTGGATTGTGTTGTGAATCATCATCCCGTTGTTGTCAGTATTTGCAGTTTTCTTGTAATTAATTGTTGTTGTGCACAGGAATATCTAAAAAGAGACGATTTCAGCAAGTATTAAAGCCCAAAAACGTGTTTAGCTCCACTATAAAAAGGAGTCATGGTTTCATAAAAACCACATTACAATGTCCATTCTTCATGAATGTGCCCTTGAGCAAGGCAGCAGCCAAAACAGCCACCCTGTTCTGCTCGAGCTCGTGTCTTTGGAATTCATTTTGGGGGTTTGTTTGTGAATATTTCAGTTCACAGCCACAGCACTTCGAACAATGAGCCGATACAAAGGGCCGTTCAGCGGTGGAGTCAGCTGCTGCTCTGCTGATACGAACGTGTGTTTGTGTTTGTGATTGTGTTTGTGTGTTTGTGTTTGTGTGAGTGTTTGGTTCTGCACATGACTCTCTATTAAATAAACTCAAATGTCAGTTACCAAATGGGCCCATGTCATTGATTATCAAAGACGGACACATGATTGTATCAGTGCACACACAAACACACACTCTCGAACACACAGACAGTGTTTGTGATTTGTTAAGTCTGTTTGATTCAGGCTGATTGATCAGATCAAAATCAGCTGACAGTTCATCGATAATCAACATCGGTCAGTCTGAGATAAAGGCTTCCTCTTCAGTCTCAAACACAGCACACTAATTTCACTGCCTTTGCCATTGTCATGGTGGCCTTTTGCTTTTGTTTTGAGGCCTTTTTGATTCTTATTGGGGCTTGTAAGAATGCATAGAGGCTTTTTCATTTGTGTTTTGCTTGTGTGGTGCAATTAAATTTGCGTGGTAGCATTCAAACTTTGGCTATTTTCATTTGTGTTGTGATTTTATTCTTTAATAGAGTGTTTTTTTGTGTACTTTTTATTGCTATTTGCACTCTTTTTTGCATTTTTGTTGGGGTGGGGGGTTGCAGGGGTACGACCAGGTATGACTAATTTACATGCTTCTGCCGGTCCGGGTTCGAATCCAGCCCGGGCCTCGCTTGCTCCCTTTATCAAGCCTATCCACTTTCTGTCTCTCCAGTCAATAAAGGCCTAAAAATGCCCCCCCGCCAAAAAAAAAAAAAAAAAAAAAATTCATTTGTGTTGTGGATTAATGTTTGAATGATGTTTTTTGTGTGTGTGTGTGTGTGTTTTTTTTTTTTTGGTTATTTCCACTCTTTTTGCATTTCTGTTGTGACATTTTGACTGAACTTTTGACTTTTTTCTTTTCCGTTGGGGCTTAAGACTTAAATATATGGCTTTTTTATTTTGCATGCGATTAGTACTTTGAGTTTATATGGTGGCATTTTGACGTAAGTCTTGGCTGTTTACATTAGTGTTATGGCTTTATTTTGAACTAAGTATGTTTTTCTTTTTTTTACTTCTCATGCTATTTGCACTCTTTTTACATTTGTGTTGTGGATTTGTGTTTTATTTATGCAGTTTTTGAGTTATTTTCTTTGCTTTTTGCACTGTTTTTATGTTTTTCTACAAATGTGTTGTGGCATTTTGTATTTTATTGTGGCATTATATATGTAAAGTGGCTTTTGTGGCTGTTTTGGCTTATTGCAGTCTTATGGTTCTTTGTATAAATTGTTGCGTTTGTTGTGTTTTTTTTGCTTTTACGTAGTAGCATTCTAACTCAAAGTTTCTTTTTCCATTTGTGTTATGTTTGTGTTTTGACTGTATGTTTTTTTTTTTGTATTTTCCTTTTTGAGTTGTTGCGGTTTGTGTATTTGTGTTTGTGAGATAGCATTTACTGCTCTGAAAGCCACCCATAAAAATAAAGAAATTATTGTTATGATCTAATCATGGAAACTCTCTTGGTTAGGGTCCTTCGAGGTCACCTCCTGGAAAGACTGAGGCGTAAACGCTCACTACAAAAAAAAAACCCATGATCAAAATTCTTACATAAAACAATTTTTGTTAATAAATCTGAATATTTGAACTTTCATTCTCAAAGTAGATTTATGGCTGTACTTTCTCTGCTGTATGATTTATAATGCAAAACTCATGAAATGGATTATTTTGATATTCTGCTAACCCGACCGTAAACATGTGGGAATAATCCTCAAACACTCGGTTCTTAATCAAATAACGCACGGTGCAGATCTGCGCGGTTCAATGAGGGGGTTTGACAGAAATAAGTTAGAGTTGAATTTAAACAAAACTTTAATCAGGGTTTATTGCATTGATGATAAGCCTTGTTTGAAAGCTTCATATAAACAACTAAAAGCTAAAATATCAAAACCATCACTATATTTTATAAAGCAAAGGATGTCCTCAACCAGCAGTCATTATACACACTTTTTAGTTCTTTGCTACGTCCATATTACTTATCACGTGGAGATATGGGGAAATACATATGAAATCAATATTTTTAAGTTGCAGAAAAGAGCTTTAAAAATTATTAATCCATCAACCTTTATAGAAGCAACTAACACTTTGTTTATTCATTTAAATACCCTTGCATTTTGTGATTTAGTTGAATTTGAAGTAGCACAGATAATGTACAAAATAATTTACTCTGCCGCAGTAGTTCTTGAAATCAGAGAGTGGATATGAGGAAAACATTCATTCATTCATTTTCTATACCGACTATCCCTTTCGGGGTTGCAGGGGGGCTGGAGCCTATCCCAGCTATGAGGAAAACAGATTTCTAAAAAACTAAGACAAGAACAAATACAAATCAGAGATGTGTTACTGTTAGAGGTGTGCACTTCTGGAATAGTTGTTAGTTCTAAATGGTTCTAAGACGTTTGAATGTTTGCTTTTCTGAAGCCTGATGATGTATCTGAGTTGTCTTGCCAAAGATGTTTCTGTAAAAAGGACGTAATAAGCACGACCTTATGTTAATCAAAAAAAAAAGAAAAGAAAAACAAAGACAAGCTCAGAAACGGTAGCTTTGCCAGAGCCTTTCAGATACAGCAGAGGCCTCATGGTGTTTATGAGGGGAGGATCCTATAGAGCTGATGTTCAGGTTAATAAATAAGAGACACCTTGAGACGAAGCCTCTGCAGCTGCAAATTTTAGTGCATGACAATTAGCTTGTTGACAGCAGAGAAACGTTTGTGTGCTGCATCTGAATCGTTAGCTTCATCATCCGAGCACAGGACTGCACGGACTCTGAGAACACAAACCTCTGCTCAGGCTTTTCCAACACTGTCGGCAAGTTATTGTCATAGATTAGAGTCACCACCAAGATCTTTTCAGTCCGTTGTGCTGTGGCCAACATTCCCTGAAAATGTCATCAAACTGCGTCAATAAGTTTTTGAGTTTTCGTGCACAAACAAAAAAAAAACAACAAACACGTCAGTAAAAACAGAACCTCTTTGGCAGAGGTAAACAGTGACTGACACTTTACTGATTTACGAGGATTCATCTGAGGTACAACAAAAAAAGTCTAATAAAGAAATTCTCTACACCAGTTTAATAAGCCTCACAGAGCCAAAGACACAGGCAGAGCCTCTCACAGGGGAGATCAGGGACTGTTGTAACATATTCGCACTTTCACAAATAATCTACAAATAATTTGGATCAACTTTTGATCACACAAACACAAACTGAGCACAAATAAGAAAAAATAATTCTGTAATCCAACCAGATAAGGATGGGACCGTTGTCTTCAATTGCATTAAAGTAATTAATCAGGGACATTGAAGCAGCACTTGGGGACAATCACAAACACGTGTTCGATTCATTTTCAGTTTTGTTGAAATTATTTAAAATTCTGGGTATTTTTTGTAACTCAAAGCAGTATTTGCTTCTGCTCAGAGCTGGACAACTATCAAAGTAAACCAAAGCTCTGAGTTAAACTCAGCCAAAAGGCCATTCCCCAGAAGAACATTAATTAGCTTAAAAATACAAAATGTGCACAACATGATACGAGGATAAATGTTTTTGTGTTTTTGTTTCAGGTTTGGCCGAAAGTCGATGCTCCTCGTGGCTTTACTTTTCTCCAGCATGTTGGGCGTCACCTCCGCCTTCTCCACCTCCTACGTGATGTTCGCCGTCTCCAGAGCGCTGTGCGGCGTGGCGCTCAGCGGGCTGTCCATCATCGGCGTCGTCCTCGGTAAAAACTCTGGGAAAATAATCACTCACTACAAATCTCTGGGTGATTGATAAAGTTTTTAAATATGACAAAGAGTTAAAAGACATGAACCAGAATGTCAAATCTTACATTTCATGTTTTTATTATTGCAATCACAGTATGTTCAATATTTTCAGACGTGACGGTTATTTATAGTCGTTTTTTTTAACTCCCAAAGACATATTCAATATTTAAAGCAACAGTCACGCCTTTCCTCACTCCTGAGTCCAGGACAAGCAGATAGACGCCATTCTTTTGACTCTGCTGCAATAACAAGGAAGAGACGGACAGAGGTCACTAACCGCTAACTAGCTTACCTGAAATGGCCAAAAGTCAATGGGAAGTGTTAGCCTGCCTCTGCCTACAGTCATAAGATAAACTCTTCAGCAACCTAAATAGTCCTGTGTGCTTGTGCGTGTCCATTTTACGATATGCATTATACAACAGTGGTATATCTAAACATATAAATAGCAGTATCATCGGTGTATTGATAAACATTTAAGCACATTTTAGATGAGAAACTAAAGATGAAACTGCCCAAAGAATGAACCCTGGAGAAGATCCTTGAAAAGAGAACTTACTAAACCATCAGATAAAACATTTACCTGGACTTCAGTCTGAGCGCTGGTTTGTGTTCAGGTATCGAGTGGACGGACGTCAAACACCGGACCTTCACCGGCACCGTCATGAGTTTGTCCTGGAGCGCCGGAAACATGCTTCTGGCTCTGATGGCCTACTTCATTCGAGACTGGAGACACCTGACGTTGGCGGTGACGGCGCCCTGCACCGCCGCCATCATCGCCTGGTGGTGAGGACGATGCTAAGACTGAACACTGTTAGTATTTCAATGATTTTGTTTTGGGGATTTAACTTTTCCTCTTGTGTTCAGGTGGTTACCAGAGTCGGCCCGCTGGCTGCTGGCAAACGGCAGAATAGAAGAAGCGAAGAAGTACCTGGTTCAGTGCGCCAAGATGAACGGGAAGAACGAGTACACGTCTAAACTGGACTCCGAGGTACGTCCAAGGATCGCATGTCCAGTTCCAAAAACACAGGACACTGAATAACATCAGGACATTTTTAACAGATTTTAAATGCATTTTAAATTTGACACATCATAAACCAAAATGACCAGCAGATGGCGATAATAAAGAGAGAAATATTTCCTTTTACTTTAATGAGCTGCAATTGAAATAAAATTAAAAAGTGCATCTTCAGGACACCATGATTCAAGAACGTATCAGTACTGTACAGCCTTTAGTTACTAATATTAAATAAAGTAGAACTTAATAAGCTATTGTTTGAGGCTGTTACCAGTGTTCATTTTGTTGACTAATTATTTTCATCACAGTTTTCGTCAACAACCCCAATCAGAGCTCCTCTCTTTATGAATTGATATATTCATGTAGAGCAGGTTCACTGTTTGTTGTCAGTTCTGGTATTGTAACTGAGATGCTCTGCCAGGTAGCCTAAATAAAGGTGACTGCATTTCACACAAAAGGAAAATTTGTTTCTGTTCATTTATACATTCAGACTTTACTAGCATTCAATAAAGGGTTATTAGATGTTTCATTTTATCCAAGTGTAAAACATGACTTCAGAAATTCAAGGAAACATAAAAAATGCCTTACCCTTTACACTTCATATTTTAGTCGACTAAATTTACAGCAGATTTCATCGACTAAAATGTTGTGAAAGTTCATCAACTAAAACTAGACTATAATTAAAAGAATTCAGATGACTAAATTATGACTAAAACTGAAAGATATTTTAGGCAAAAGACTAAAACTAAAATAAAAGTGCTGTCAAAATTATTATTATTATTTTTTTTAAACTTTATTTTTATTAATTTTCATTTTAGTAAACAATCATAAAACAGAAATAAACACAAAATACACACAGGAAAACATTTTCAGGGGCATTTCAAGTATGTCATTTTTCCCTCCTAGTCATTTCAAAACAGTTCAAAGTACTTTGTTGTTCTCACTTTCTGTGTATGTGATCCATTTTTCCCAGTTCTTGTCGTGGGTATGTCCTCTGAGCTTTAGTTGGTATGTCAGCTTTTCCATAATATAGATGTCCTTAATGATTTCAAACCACTGTTCTTTCTTCGGGGGTTCAGCTTTGTACCAGTTTCTGGTGATAGCTTTTTTACTGGCTATAAGTAGAATTTTAATCAGGTATCTGTCCTTTTTTTTAATAGTCTCTTCAATATTACCCAGGTACATGACAGCACAACTGTTTTGAATCTCAAAGCCGGTTACATCTTTTATAGTCTTATTTACATCTTCCCAAAAGTGTTTAATCTTAGGGCAGCTCCAGAAAATATGAGTGTGGTTGGCCTCTTGGCCACCACATAGTCTCCAGCATGGTTGTGGTGTTTGTAACTACCTACTCTTCATCTGGGGTGTTATAAAAAACCTAGTGAGGTTCTTCCAGCCAAACTCTCTCCATACCTGTGAGCTAGTAGTAGTGCACTGTGTCATACACATTCTACACCAGTCCTCTTCTGAGATAGCAATATTCAACTCTGATTCCCATTTGTTTTTAATGTAGAGTGTAGAGCTTACCCTGTTTTCCCCCAGGGCTTTATAAAAGGCTGAGATGACTCGAGATTTACGCAGGTGGTAAGCCTCTATTATGATTTTAATTGTGCTATTAAATTCAGTTTTAGGTTCAATTAAAACTTCTTTTGTAATGTAGTCTCGGATTTGTAGGTATCTGAAAAAATCCAATTTCTCTAGTCCAAATTTTGCTTTTAATTCCTGAAAGCTCATACACTTCCCTCCTTTCAGGATGGTACAGAGTGCAGTAATACCCTTTTCTATCCATTGATTAAACCGAGAGTCGTGTTGGCCAGGTATAAATTTTGAATCATATGCAACCTAGTTCAATACTTTTCTCTCCGTCTGCAATTTATATTTCTTCATTATCTTATCCCAAATTTTCAGTGTGAATTGTGTTATTGGATCTATTGCCTGTTTTATCTTTTCTGTCTGTTCTGTTATACCCAACATAGCTGGGGCTTGGCAGTCGGTAACTTGCATCTCTATATCCTTCCATCTCGCTTCATATTCGGGTATACACCAACAAGCTAGAGGTCTCAACTGTGCTGCATAAAAATATTCATGCAGATTAGGCAAGGACATCCCCCCTTTACTCTTTAGAAGTTGTAGGGTTGTATATCTTGTTCTGGGTTTTTTTCCATTCCAAATGAACCTTGACATGTTTTTATCCCAAGAGTCGAATTTGCTTTGTGGTATCATTATTGGTAGTGATTGAAACAAGTACAATAACCTTGGGAGAATACTCATCTTGATAACCTTTATTCTAGAGCTAAAGTCTAAAGGAAAAGTTGACCACCTGTGTATATCTTTTAGGATGTTTTGGTCAATAACATTATAATTGGCATCATATAATTTTACAAATTTCTTGGTTATCGTAACACCAAGATATTTAATGGCTTTACTATTCCAATTAAAGCTGTACATATCTTTAATTTGCTGGGATGGGGTGAAATTAAAAGTAAGTACCTGAGTTTTTGCAGTATTAATTTTGTATCCAGAGTAGTGACCAAAAGCCTCAAGAAGATTGAACAGCAAGGGAGACCCTTCATTTGGATGTCCCAAAAAGACAATTAGATCGTCTGCAAAGAGGCCCACTATGTGCTTCCTCTCTCCAATCTCCAAACCCTTCAAATCAGCATTTTGTCGGATGGCTTGTGCAAGAGGCTCAATATAAAGGGCGAAAAGTGTAGGGCTCAGACAACAGCCCTGTCTTGTGCCTCTTTCTAATGTTATCCTTTCTGTTGGTTCTTGGTATATGGTTTGAATCTTCTGAATGGATTTTTTGTTTAGGCCAAACTTTTCCAGTACTAAATATAAAAAAGGCCAACTAACACTGTCAAAGGCCTTTTCGGCGTCAAGGCTGATTAAGGCCGCCTCTGTTCCCCTTTTTTGTATTTGATTTATAATATGTAGAGTTCTCCTGATACTATCCTGGGTTTGGCGCCCCTTAATAAACCCCGTTTGGTCCTCATCAATTAAGTCTGGTAAAAAAGTCTCGAATCTCTTGCAAAGTATTGAAGTATATATTTTGTAATCAACATTGAGAACCGAGATTGGTCGGAAGTTGTTGCATTGTTCTGTGTCCTTGCCCTCTTTTGGGATAAGTGAAATAATTGCCTCTCGCCATGATGGGGGGGCCCTTCCTTCCCTTAATGTCCAGTTAAAAGATGACAAAAGCAGGGGGCTCAGTTCATTTTTAAATAATCTGTAGAACTCTGTTGGGAACCCATCACTTCCTGGCGATTTATTAGCCTTCTGTCTACTGATTGCCTCATGCATTTCTTCCTTTTTAATTTCAGTATCAACAAAATTAACACTGGCTGTAACAATGTGTATTGACTTAAGTTTCAAAATCACTCAAATCTTTGTAGCTGAATATTCCACAAACAATGAACCTTTAAAACCAGTCACTTTTACAAGGATCAATAATGAGGCTGACATAACACTCGGAATATTTTAGTCTGTTTTCATGCAAATACATAAACGGAAAAAGTGGAATATAATACTGAAGTTATGTAGCTTTAGCTAAAAATACTCACTCACTGGATCTATGGAAAAAGATCCCTTTCAGAGGAAGTTCTTGTCCACAAACTCAAAACACATTTTACAAAAAGTGCATTTAAAAAAGACTTGGGTATATAAAATTAACTTTCTTCAGAGGACCTTTTCAGTAGGTACTGGTTTGTGCCCCTTTGTCCTCGGTGTAAGTAAACCTATCTCATGTAGTCAGTTGGTTTTGTGTTTCCATGCTCCGTTATCACATGAAAACAAACTTTCTGTCTTCTCCTGTGCTGTGAAATGGAGACTGAATCATCAATACTTGGTATTATTGACACCAGCTGTTGAGGAGTGTGAAAGACGACAGTCCGCTGCAGAAACAGTGCCCTTCAAAGTAAAAGCACAGGATTTTAATTTCTTTACTGTTTGTTTTTTTTGGCCAGGCGGATGCCTATGACGCGACCAGTCAGTTGAGAATCACTGATTTAAAGGATTTTTCACCTCCATCTTCTTCCTGTCCGTTTTTCAGACTCTTGCTAAGGTGACCGTGTCAGAGGTAGCGGAGAAGAATCACTCGTACCTGGACCTGGTCAAAACTCCTCAGCTAAGGAAGATCACCCTCTGCTCTGGACTGTTCTGGTAAAAAAGATCTTCAATCTTGTGTTAAAATGTAGTATACTTGAAGTTCATTTTCTTAAGTATACTTGAGTGTAAGTATAGTAAGTATACTACAGACCATGCACTTGTGGGGCACTAAAAAGTACAATGATTTAATACTTTTTCTGACTAAATCTGAACATTTTTAAGTTTATAAAAGTGTACTTTAAGTTTACTTTATAAGGTCATTTTAAGTTTATTGTCTATATACCATTAGTGTACTAGGTATATACTTCTAGTCCACATTTTAGTTTACTGAAGTATATTTTATACTATTTTCTGGTTTACTTATTGTCATAGTATTTATATCCTTGAAATATACTTAAGTATTCTTAAAGTTAACTCATACTGCATGTACACTAACTGCAATGTATTTACAAACCACAAGACAGAATGTTGAGAACAAGTTTAATATATTTAACATTTTAAAATACAGTCTATTTATAAATACCTGTTTAAATCATTAAAGAGATGCATTTCAAAAACACAGAGCCTCAATAAAATCAGCCCTTCTTTGTTGAAAAATGAAAGGGAAAAGTGCACATCTGCATGTAAAATGTAAACATAACAGTCTCTCCAAGATCAAGTCCTTCTTAGTCAAAATGGTAAAGGAAAAAGTGCGAATTTGCTTGTAAAAATGTGAACAAAAAATCGTGTCTCACTCGAAGAACTGAAGTCCGTCCTTGTCACAAAAAGGTAAAAGAAAAGGGCACATCTTTAGAACCAAAAGTAAATAACTTAATAGAAACAAAAACGCTACTTTTGTGACTTCTATTTGCTTGGCAGTAAAAAGTATTAATGTAACTAGTCTTAGACTTTTCTTCATACTTTTCAGTATAAGCCAAGTATACTACACTATACTATTCTTGAGTATATAAAATATAGTATATAAAAAGTAAACTTCAAGCATGTAATAGTGCACTTGAATAAACTACTTTTAGCTAAGGGCAGTAGGTTCAAAGATGTTAAATTTGTCTGGAGGCATTCATAAAGTCTTTCATGGCAACAGCGTTATCTTTGGAGATGAACGAACCTCAGCAAAGTGTGTTCACTTAAAGTAGGACTTTTCTTGGCCCTGACTACATCAGAGTTTTATTTTAAATATCTGAAAACATACAAGGTGGATCCTTCATAGATAAACATTTTGGTAAACAGTCAAAGCTCCATTTAACACCTTACAAACGACATTATCGCCATCAAAATTCAAGTCATCAGATGCCATTGAAAACCATCATTTCAAAAAACGCTGCTGGCATATCTACCTCGACTGGGTCATTTGTTTTTCAGAAAATGTTTACCCATAATTTTTAAAGTTATTATTGTGGATCAAGCATCACTAGAAGAGCTCTGAGAGCACAAACCTCGTCAAAGCATTTGCAGCATTGTTGAGAGAGTTATTGTCAGAAATGTGTAAAACTGGTGTGTTGGTTTGGTGGAGTAGTACCAGCCAGGCCCGGGGTTTGAGTCCAGCTTGTGGCAGTTTGCAGAGTGTCTTTCCCTTTTCTCTCTCTTGTCACTTTTCACAAGTCTATCCACTGTCTCTCTCTCTCTGCTGTCAATAAAGGCACAAAATGCCCCCAAAAATGTGTAAAACTCTCTAATCCCGAAATGTTAACAGGAAAAAACATCCAGGATCCACATCCAAATTTGGATCACTAGTTGTGCCATGACCAACATGAGGAGCTTATTGAGTTATTAGCAAAAATGTAGAGAATTGCCCTGTGAGCAATATTAAGAAATACCCTAAAAGTTCCTGGATCTGCATCCGGATCAAAAATCTATTCACTTCTGTCATGTGCTATAACAAACATTCCCTTAAAATTTAATCCAAATCCACTTCTTAGTTTTTGTTCACAAACAAAGAAACTAACAAACACCAGCAAAAAATTGGCTTAAGGGCGACACACACGAAAAAGAACGTTTTACGAAGGCTGTTCAGAGCTGGTTTATGGAGAGTCAAAAACCTCCCCCGGTGGTTGGGCTGTATCATATTTTGACCAATCTTTGGTTTAAGCGGGGTCCACACATAAGGATTTACACATCAGGCACTGAACAGTTTGGATCGTCCTGTGTGTGGTGAGCTCTGATAATCTCAACACAGCACATCACACAGAACCATTCTGACCCACCACTGATCTAGAATCTAGCCCTCCCGTGACTAGATTCTAGGTCAGACTGTGGAAAAAATCCTGGAGACAGCGTGAATGCGTGAGCTGGTCCTTCATTTCTTCAGGTCGGCCATGCTTGTTTTTATTTACTTCCTTGTTCCTCAGTCAGCTCGCTTCTTGATTGGCCACATTCACGTCACAGTTCACGGAGTCACGACTCAGGAGTCGTCGACTTTCCCCACACATGAAGGTTTTTGGTGGTAAATACTAAACAAGTTTAATATTCACGATAGTCGGCCCGACCTGTTTCAGAGCCGATTATCAGGACAAATTCTCTTATAACATCTCAGACCCCAGGATAGTCTGATAGGATAATCTTATCAAACAGAAGATAATCTGGAGTTTTCTGTTGTTGATCATGAAGGGGGAAAGTCGGGACAAAAACAAAAATCTTTATGTGTGTACCCCGATTTAGGCCCCGTTTACACAACCGTTGACACCCCTGTTGTCACCAGAAACAGAAATGTTTTTCCTTTGCGTTTTCAAAAGTGCTCTGTGTTCATATGGAGACGATGTGAAAATGCTGCGCATTCGCACAGAGACGTGAGAACGACTGAAAACACTGTAGCGCGCATGCCAGGCCAGTGATGTCAATTTGCAGTGAACCAGCGGTGTTACAACACGTGTTACGCTTTCCGGTGAGGGACTGTCCTGGGTGAAGAAGTTTGATTCGTCATTTTTAAACTTTTCAATAAATCAAAATAAAATGCAGGCTTCGATGTTTCCAGCCGCTTGATTTCACCCTGCCTGTTCCTGCAGGTTTGCCGTTGCCTTCCTGTACTACGGGATCAGTTTCAGGATCTCGGGTTTTGGTGTCAGCATCTACCTCACGCAGTTCATCTATGGCGCCATAGAAGCTCCCGCCAAAATCTTCACCTTCTTTGTCCTGAACTGGATCGGCCGGCGGAATGGCCAGGCGTGGTTTCTGATCACGACGGGGGCTCTGATTGGGATCAACACGGCCATACCTTTTGGTGACATCACTTCCTGTCTACTTGCACATAACCAGATGCCCTCATAGATGAAAATGAAAATGCAGTCGCCATGTTTCCAGACGCTCACACACCTCTGCTCACCTCTCCTCAGAGTACACCATGGTCCGAATGTGCATTGCTGTCGTCTCAAAGGGATTCTCAGAGGCGGCGTTCACCACGGCGTTCCTGTACACAGCCGAGCTCTTCCCCACGGTCCTGAGGTAAAACCTGATCCTGAACCAGCCGTAGTCCACTATGAGGAGCTGCCCTGAGGCTCCTTGACCGACACTTTCAGTCTGTAACCATGTCCTTAGGGCCAAAGCAGAAACACAGACTCCTGATCCAGTGTTTCAGGTTTTATTTATTTACTGTGGAGTTAACGAACTGTTAGCCAAAATGCTAACTGTGGTGAGAGTACTGACGCAAAAGCTAAGTCATGTCCTGCTGTGGGCAGGGCTTCAGAGTGAAACAGGTGTTTGTATTATATTTCCACTGACTCAGATACCTGCGTGAAGCCCAAGTAAAATTTCGGGAAAATAGTGTGTAGTACCTACAAGACCGTAACAGCACAAACAAAAGTTTATACGGCACAAACCGGCACAAGCTTTTTCACCGCAAAAAGAGAAGAAATTTATCATAAATATACTTACAGTTACCTTTTAAATGGAAAATATGGATCTATTTCTTTTTGAACAAAAGAGAAAATATTTACACAGTCAAACATTTCAAATCATTTGTGACCTTGATTACAGACGCATCTTTCAGTGAATCCATGAGAGAAAGAAAATGTTGAAACCCACTTTTATTTAATGTTTGACAGGTGAAATATGTGTAAGTATAAAGCCTGATCTTTTTGGTTTTATTAGATTTTAATGATTAATGTTTATGATTTCATGAATGCTGCGCGAAAGTGTCTATCAAGTCTTTTTTACAGTTCCTGATGTTGTGTGAATGCCACAGTGAAATATAACTTACATCAGTGACATTACTCACCACATCAATGATCAGCTGTCCTAAACCTCGTCCACAGCTCAGCTCAGCCTCTGGGTCAGTATGACCACTGATATGTTCTGAAACTCCACATCTGTTAAAAAAGAATAAAATAATAGTTACAATAATTAATGTTTAAGATTAGAAAGTATTCAAACAGAGCCACAACATCACAGGACATGAGCATCACTGTTGGTGAATATCGTTAATATCAGGTACATTTAACCACCGCAGAGGCGACACCATGTTTTTGTGATTTCCTCTAAGTAATTGGCCTTTTTCCTGCAAATTTTTTCAAGTGTTTGTATTTGTCTCTTCTCTGTCCTCAGGTCTGACTCGATGTGTCGCTGAGTTGTGAGTTTTAATTGATCACTTGCATCATCTTGTCCTGATGTGATTGGTGTTTGCTGATCTTGTGGGATAAGCTGTCATGCTACTAAAAGAAGCCTAAATTTGACTACAAATTGTGTTTTTATGGATATTATGGTACTCTTGGAATTATCACATTGTGTTCCAGATATTTCTTATTTACGTTTTATGCCATCTCACTGTGAGAGTCCTAACAACACCAAATATTAATATGAAAACAGGCATCTGGGTTCCTACTGTTTCTGAATCAAATCTTCATGCAGCGGCCATCTTGGAGAGGGGTAGAGGCAGCACAAAATGAATATAATGGTGCATTCCATGTGATCTCGGAAGTTGGATTCTACAAGTTGGAACTTAGATACGTCACTGGGAACTCCCCCATTGGTTGTAATTTCCCACTGGGAGGTTGGATGATCTTTAGCTTTACCAGCTTGTAAGTGGAAGACGTTTAACTGGGACGTGACATAATTTCCACTTAGCACGCCCAAGTGTCGAAGTAAACAAAATGCACCTTTGGCTGATGAGAGTGTTTCTCAATCCTGGGGCCAGGTAGCAGTCATCGGGGGACCCCAGGAACCAGTTTAAAAATCTACACTGTGATTGACTTTTTGACATTTTGGAGGAGGGGCTTATGCCAGAATCAGCGTTAGCAGGCTTCAATTAGCTTTCTTAGTATCCCAGGTGGATGTGTTTGTTAGATCTTTAAATTTTGTTTATAGACTTTAATCTTCACAGAAATAAACATGAGTTGAAACGTTGTGTTTTTGTTCCTTTTTAAATATTGGTAAGGGTAAAAAAATAATAAATAAGTTATAATTACCTCCACCAGGGAGGTTATGTTTTTGCCGACCTATGTTTGATTGTTTGTTTGTTTGTTAGCAAGGATACACAAAAACTGCTGGGCGAATTTTGCTGAAATTGTTGGTACTGACCCAACTTAAAAATGATTAGATTTTGGTGGTGATCCAGATATCCACCATTAGTGAACAATTGTTTTCGCTCAATAACTGTCTAAGTAATAATGATATCAACATGATTCTGAGGGCTAGGAGTGTGTTTTCAGGGTCATGAGTCATATTATGATGGTAACTTTATCATGAACTATTGCTTACAGAAACTATTGCTTACAGATGTAACAGCAATATGTGAGCTACCTTGGTAGAGGTTTGCTTTCCAGTCCATTTTATTTTTTGAAGAATAGGGATTTAAAATAGGCTAGTAAGTAGTATTGATTTCTGTTACCACATTAATACTTAATAGAAATTTAGTATTCACACTTTGGTGACTTCTGGAGGGGACACAATAGAGTTAACTGAGAATCACTGGTCCATGACAACAGGAGGTCTGTCCAGCCATTTGGTTTGTTACTAGCATCAGATGCTAGGTGATGTTACGAAGTACCTCTGTATGACCTCCTGACGTCCCCTCTGCTTTAAAAAAAAGCCGTTTGACTCCTTTGCTGTTGTTGTGTTGTACATCATGGCAGCCACGCCAGTACGACTATGTTGAAGTGGTACTGTCAAAGTACACTGTGATGAAAAAGAAGCTTCTTTTACCCAAACAAAGTTGAGTTGGGCTGAACTGAGCTGATACCGCTAATGGAAAAGCACCATTTATTCTCTAATCAAAGGAACTTTGCAAAAGAAAGAGCTCTTCAGTATGAAAACGTATTTTTAGTATCCTGAGTCATAAGTACATTATGTCAACAAATTCTAAATATTTAAATCATGGATAGACCTTCCTCTGTCCTAGATTTAATTCATTTTCAGCTGTTGCTACCCCTCTGCATGATGGCATCCATGTATCTGCGAAGGCCCAACAGTATTACCTAGGCACATTTTCTTTACCATCATAAAACAGGAATATGACATGTTTGGAATTAAACCATAGGCAAATAAGACTCCATGACTCATTTTTTAATTAGAAAAATAAGGACAAAAAAGTTTAGTGTTAGCTTGACTTGACCATAAACATTTTACAAGAAATGATGATGGCAGGAATAAAAATCTAAATCCCTTTTCACCTGTCCGCTCATTGAAATGTGAATTTCTCAGACTTAATATTCAGAAAGTCTCAACAACTTCAGTGCAAGAAATAACTCTAAATCAGCACAGTTTAAGCTTTATTCCCAAAGCGGATGTCACAGTTTTAGCACTATTCTTAATAAATATGTTGAAGGTTGTTCAGATCTTATGATTACGAATCATTTGAGGAAACTTCTAAATGTCAAAAATAATCCATTTCAGGATAGAAACCCCACTGTAAGCACATCTGGACCATTTTAGAGTGAGTTTTTTACACTTCAGCTTCTCTCCATTCATTAAGACTGAACTATATCAATGAAAATAGTTTCCCTTTATTTCAAATATATTTCCACAGAATCCAAACATCAGCAGACTTTGTCCAGTTGAGCTCTAAACGCTGCCAGCAGCTCCTGGAAGCTGCAGCAGCCGTTACATCATTAAATTCGGCGAAAACCAGTAAATCTGTGCTTAAGGGGAGATGGCCAGAAAAGGGTTTAACAGATTTCTAGAACTGGAGTTAAGCATTTCGACTCTGCTCCCTCTCGTGCCGTGTTTTTTGTAGAACTGATGTTGGCGCGTTTCTGTTCTTGGACAGGCAGTGTGGGATCGGATACACCTCGTGCCTCTGTCGGATCGGGAGCTCGTTGGCTCCGCTCGTCATGCTGCTGGAGGACGTGTGGCTCCTCCTGCCTCCGCTGATCTTTGCTGGGACTGGGATCATCAGCGGGAGCCTGGTGTTCATGCTCCCCGAGACGCTCAACGTCCGTCTGCCTGAAAACATCTTCGACGTTGAGGAGGGGAGGTACCATATCTCAGTTTCATCTCTTTAAAATGTTTTTAGTCCTGCAGATTGTAATGTAGTAACGAATATTTAAAAAAGGCAAAAAGTAAAGATAATTTGGTGTTTGGGAGATGACCAAAGCTAGCTACCAGGATAAAGTGCTACATGTAGATGGAAAAGTATCCTTACCTGAGATGTTTGTAATTCTTGAACTCTTGCCTTTGACCTTTAAAATTTAAGAACAGATGATTTTTTACTTCAGGAATATTGAACACTGACCTTTGATCTTTAGGTTTCCAGAACCCTTGACTTTGATTTTGTTTTATTCTACAATGTTTGCCTCAGATCGTTTAGATATCTGAACCTATGATTTTGATCATCAGGATTCTTCAACCTTTGCTTAATAAATCTAGAACCCTTGCTTTTGATTTCTATAGTTTGAGAACCTTTGCCTCTGCTCTTAGAACCATGAGTTTTATCTTTTGGATTTTCTAACCTTAAATCGTCACAATTTTAGAATCCTTGCCCTTGATTTTTTTTAATTCTGGAGCCCTTGCCTCTGATCCTTAAGACTTTAGAACTCATGATTTTGATCTTTAGGGTTCTCGCACACTAACCTTTGTTTTTATAATTCTAGAACCTTCTTCTTCTTCCTCTGTTTGATTGGTGGATCGCAAACAACTTTTAGGTTCATACTGCCACCCACTGTACCCGTTATCCTGTCATTAACTCTTTATCCTGTCACTTCTGTCTTCTCCCGATTTCTTTTAAATCTAGAGCCCTTGCCTCTGCTCTTTCAGATTCTAGAACCCGTCTTTGATTTACAGAATTCTAGAACACTAACCTCTGATCTTTAGGATTCTCAACTCTACTCTATGTAAATAAAGTTTTTGAACACAATAAAGCTTCAACACTAACCTCTGATCTTTAGCATTCTAAACAAGTTAATTTAATTAACCCTTTGCTTAGCCCCTCCTACAAATGGCTACTGTCCAATCTTACGTTAGCAACGATGCCAACTATGCACGAGACGCCTGTCAAGCTTGTGATAGAAAACAATACGCCTAAGCGGTGTACATACAGGACTAGCAAGTCTGACAGTCAATAAAAGTCCGAATAAAAGTTTGGAGGGTGAGGTTGTTTTTTTTGCTTTCCCCAAGTCCTAGACACATGAAGAAAGATGCCAGGTGTGGATAAAGCACAAGAACACCTACATTTGTTTTAAAGAAAGGCGCTAACTAACATTAGCTAACTATAGCTACAGAGCTAACATTAGCAAAAAAGACGTCTCAATAGTTGGTTACTTCTTCTTACGTTAAACCTTGAGCCACTGTGTAATATTTAAGCAAAATAAATACTAGTAACAGTGAGAGACAAGTTCTTGGGCAAACACAATGATAACAAAACTAACTTAACATTAATTTCAATTTAAACATTACATATGGACCTACCCTGCTGTACAAGAACATTGTTGTTCTTTATATGATTGTTTTGAATGTGAAGTGTCAACACACGGGCTACTTAACGACTGCACTGAGCTCTTTGAGCTTTCTCCTCTGTTTAATGTCCTCTTCATTTGAACTCCAATAACATTTGATTTGGTGAATGTCTCTCTCAAAAGCAAACTGGAGACCTTCCTGTCTGCCTCTTTTTGAGACGAGGCATGGTGAGCTCGGGCTCACCATGCCTCGTCTCTTCTCCTTTTTTATGAAATAAATATTAAAAAACCCAAAGAGAGAGACGACACAAAACAGTCTCATGGACTGAGGACGCACGACTGAGCTCAGAGCAGCAGAGTAGAACAGGACGATCATCTTTCTTTATGAATCACATCTTTTATTGGTGTGGACACTCTTTGCTGAAACTATTTCACACCAGTTTTTTCAGATTAGATGATCTGACCGAGGACGACTTCTCTGAGGGGGAAAATGAAATTAGACAGACTAATGCCTGTTATAAACCCAAAAGCCCAAACCCATTCATCTGCTAATTTGAACACTTGATTTAGATTTGTTTGGACGGCTGATTTCCTCGGTTAGTGAACTTTAACTCAACAGCAGACTTTAATCCAGTCCGACGTTCTCACTGACATCACTGTGTCCTCCACATTAACCCGATTACAGGATAAATGACATCTGCATCGTCCTCAATAAAAACTTCAGGACTTGTTTTTGGTTAAATTTAGCTCTCTGTGGTGTTATTCTGTAAATGAAATTCACATTTTAAATAACAATATTCCTGGATCTAGGTGGTGATCCGGATCACCCCCAAATTTTAATCAGTTCTTCCATATCCCATTTCCGACAGTTCCTGAAAATTTCATCCAAATCCATTCAGAACTTTTCAAGTTATTTTGAACACAAACAAATACACAGACAGATTAACGCCAGCAAAAACATAACCTCCTTGGTGGAGGTAATTATCACATTAATGCAAAGCACTTCGGATAACGCTTCGTCAAGCTTGTGACAAACCACTCTCACATGATTAATATAAAAATGAATTATATTTAACATGTTTAATAGAAAATAATCCACAGCAACCCTGTGATGAATCTTGTTAAAGATTTTAATCGTTTGGCAGACCTAAAATATATATACTATATATATATAAAAAATACACAAATCTTCTTACATGGTTGAAATAAACTATTACCACTACTACTAGAATTCTGACTTTTTTCTCATCTGTTTTTTAAAAAAAATTTGACTTTTTTTTCTCAGAATTCTGGCATAAACATCAAATTATGAATTTTTTCACAAGTCTGACCTTTTTTAATTTTGACCTTCATTTCCCAATTCTGACTTTTTTCACAGACAAAACAAAAGTTAAATCTCTAAAGATTTTTTCTCTGAAGTGGCCCTCGTCCTGCTCTGTGTGGTTACACTCGGGGGCCAGAGTCTTAAGCTGAGACGGTCTGGTGTCTCCGGTCGTACTCGGTCCCTCGTCAAAGTGAAGACAGAGTGACGTCTTCTTCTTATGTTTTTGTTTTCAGGCACAGACAATGTGACACAGACGGCGATGCAAAGATCGAGCTGATGAAGCTAAACTCCAAAGAGACGACGGACACGCAGGACGACTGACGAGCTACGGGACGAACGGTGAGCTCGGCGCTCCCCCCGATGGTCAGGGAGAGGACTGCGGCTGCCGTCTGCTGAGGAGGGATCGGTGCTTTTTTTGATTTTCACATCATATTCATGTCGGGATAGAAACGTGTTGTGTGTGCAGAGCTGAGGTACAGTAGACGTTGTCCCTGTAGTGTTTTTGCATCCTCGTTAAGATGAGCTGCTGATGACACTCAGCTGTCAATCAAGACAGAGTTTCAGGTGCTACACGGCGAGTTCCAGCTCACCTGTCGTTTCAGGGGGAACGCAGCTCCTGACGTGCTGTACAACAACCACTGCCTTCAAATTGAGACCTGCTAATAAAAGTTTTTCAACAGCTCTGGTGTCCTTATTTCAGACATGCGGCCATTTTGTTCTGGTGATTCAACAATCAAACTGCAGCGTGGATCGTCAGGCATTTGTTGTCTTTGCAGAGGTTCTGAAGTGAAAAACACAACAAATGAAACAAAAACTGAATATAAATATAGGTCAAAATCACACAAACTACAGATTTAATAGCACAACAAATAAAATCTTAGCAACAGATACAAAAAAAAGCAACAAATACTAGAAAAGAGGAAATATTTAAAAAAGGATGCCAAAGTGTTGACTTATACTAAGTGTATGTTTGTTACTATGATCACGTTTGGTTGTGGTGATTTATTTGTTCTTTCTTTGTTGCATGTTGTGATTCTTTTTGTTCTTTTATTTTTTGTCTTTTGTTCTTTGTTTTCTTATCTCATTTTAATGAATGGAGATTTGTGTTTTTCATCTCTATTTGGCATTGTTTTGTGATTTATTTTTTTAAAACTTTCTTTGTATTTTATGTTTTGTTACATTAAATAAACGTAACAACAAACAAACTCCTATAAAACAAAATCTTAACCTAAATGGTGTCATCACAAGTATAAAACTAAGAAAAGAAAGAGTCTGCTGTCTTCTTAAGACGACGGCGTTTTGTCCTCATGAAATCTTTCAGCTCCTTCCCTCGGCCTGCTCCACAGAGACTGGCTGCCTCTCTCCTGCTTTAAAGGCTGACTCCTGACTGCAGCCACAGGTGAGTTCAATCAACCACTCTGCAGGTGAGAGAGAGAGGGGACGAGAGAGGAGGGGGAGGAAGAGAGAGAACACCAGAAAACCAACACTGCACAATAGATCATGAACGGTCTGTAAAATCTGCCAAACCTACGATGTACCATGATGTTTGACCTCATCCTCACTCAGGGCCCACTTTTATAAGTCAAAAGTCTCATTTATTAAAGAATAAAATCTTGTTTTTCTTACTTCAGTCTGTTTCTAACACAAACAGTCTGAAACCACGAGAGGAACAGATCAGATATCTGCAAAAATCCAATATCCGTTCTATCTATCTATCTTTATATATACATATATGTAGACCCTTAGCAAAGTTTTTTCAAGTGTACTACGAGTATTTTATACTTAAACTAAGACAGTATACTTGAAGTTTACTTTTTAAATACTATATTTTGTTTACTTAAGAATAGTATAGTGAAGTATACTTGGCTTATGTTGAAAAGTACAAAGAAAAGTCTAAGACTAAGTACATTAATACTTAGACTTATACTTCAATACTAAAACCTATACTTGTGCTTTAATATACTTTTTCCTTTTTCTGCCATAAAGTACTAATACTTGGTATATCTTGATCCAAGTACAGAATGAGGTCAAGTCATTGTGCTTACATTCAGTTCAGTGGAATCAAAATGTTTTCAGAGAAGGGCTTGATTTCACAGAGGCTCTTTGTTTTTAAAATGCACATCTTTAATGATTTAAACAGGTATTTGTAAATACACTGTATTTTAAAATGTTAAAAATATCGAACTTGTTCTCAACATTCTGTCTTATTTTGTAAATTCATTGCAGATAGTATACATACCGTATGAGCTCACTTTATGGATACTTAAGTAAATTTCAAGTATATAAATAGTATGCTACATGTAATATGCTAAGGGACTCTACCTGCGGTCCTGATGTTTGTACCAACCAAGGGGTCAAATATTCAACATGTGTGAGATTTACTTGTTCATCACCCTAATTTAGACTCAACTAATAAATATATAAAACAGAACCTTTGTATGTGTCCACATTTTGGACACTGAGGTCCAAGTGTGACTTTTTTCTCTTTTGGCTGCTGCAGCACAACAAATAAAAAATCATTAAAATTAAATGTCATTTCATATCTGAAAAGATTTTCCTTTTGGATTTTGTTTATGGAAAAAACACTTTTTCTCATTTGGTTTCTGAAAATATTCTTCATCATGTGTACAGGGTCAGGGTTAAACTTGTGAATTTTTTCTTTTTAATGAACTGACCGAATTTGGTGAGAATATTTGATGCAGTCAAACTGTTAAATAATTTTCATTATTTATTATTCATAATAATTATGCGTCTCTTTCCTGGTGAAAGGGGAGACATCTCTGAGATCTTAAATGTCATGTGTTAAAGAAATGAAGAATCATGAAATATAAATCTGGATGATAGTCACTAAAAAAGCAAAGAAAACGAAGGCACGTCTCTCGGGGACACGTCTTTATTTGCATCCATGTGATTCAGACCATGATTCAGAACATGATACAGACGAGTCCAACAAAGTTCTCTTTATGCCTCATAATTGACACATGCCTTCGTTACTCCACCTGCAGAGGAGCAGCTGGTGCACCCAAAAGTTTGAATGTTTTTTGGGTAGAAACACCGAAAGATGTTTGCAAGAGTGATGCCAGAGCCTGCAAGGCTTTGGAGGTTTTGGCTTAGTTCACTTTCTGGAATTGGATCCTGGTTTGAGGGCTTGAATATTGTTTCATACACCCAAACAGATTCAGTCCAGTTCCCCCCTTGGATGACTCTCTCAATCTTCTCAATGATTCCATAATCGTGGCCTCTCTGTGTGCAGGTGGAGCAAGGGGAGGCAAAAGAATGGAAAACCAACAAGTCCCCGTCATCACTATCAAGTTCTAAGTCTGTCAGAAGTCTGTACTCGGCATGTTCACGCTGTGTATCCGGTCCACGCTGTGAATGCGGTGCACGCCTTTCAACTCTTGCCACAGCAAATCTCCTCCCTCTGTACACATTATTATTATTAATCATGTTATTGATCGTGTCTTTGGGGTTGTCCACTAGGATTTGTTGAAGGTTGCTTGTGTCCTCATCCTTGATGCTGAGAGCCATGGCAATCATTCCCCTAAAGCCGTACCTGTGGATACAAAACATGATGTGAAATCAAAAAAAGCACCGATCCTTCCTCAGCCAAGGTATCACAAAAACTACTAGACGGATTTTGCTGAAATTTTCAGGAGATGTTGGTAATGGCCCAACTTAGAAATGATTAGATTTTGGTGGTGATAAATAATAGTCTAACTAGTAATGATATCAACATGATTCTGTGGTGTGTCTTGAGGTTTTGGCTTTACTTTAGGTGTGGACTGGGCAGGAATTGTTTGAAAACCACTGCCCTACATGAGTGTGGAGGATTTCTACTCACTTATCGTTTATGTCTTTTATCAGTTGTGCCAGTTTGTTCTGGTCCACAGCTGAACCTCCATCAGACAGGAGCAACAGCAGCACCACAGCCATCCATGCTCCAGCCATCTGTGCTCAATTCAAGCCCCAAATATGGAGACAAACCTGCCCAAAAAAGATGAAATTAGAATAAAAAGTATTTATTTATTTATTCATCTATGTAACATGGACACGCTAAGGAATTAATTCTAAGGTTTTTAGGTTGGAACCATGAACAAACAGAGTAAGTCAAGGTGAAACAACACAGATTTATGCAGGGAGAGGACCAGGAGAAGGTGTGGAGTGTGGGATCAGAGGATCTGTGGGGGAGGACTGCAAGGAGACTGAGGAGACCAGCGAGTGCAGCAGAGAGTGGATGAGGAGTGTGGTAATGGTGAGGAGACCAGTTTGAGGAGGGAGACATGAAGGTTTCACCTGCCCTGCAGCAATGATGTAACCCAGAAAAATGACCGAGGAGGAGTGAAACTCACTCTTCAAGTTTTACAACAAGCCGATTCTCAAAAAGGCATTGGAGAATGCACATGCTCAGACAGGGGAAAACGGGAAAAGGTGTGTATATCGTCAAGATACACAAAGACGAATGTGTTGAACATGTCTCTAAACAAATCATTATAGTTGGAACACCGGAGGGGCCTTCGTGAGTCCAAATGGCACGGCGAGATACTCAAAATGGCCTAGGGGTGTGTTTAATGCCATCTTCCACTCATCTCCTCCCCTGATGCGAATCAAATGATACACGTTTCGCATATCTTATTTGGTGAAAACACTAACATGACAGAGATCTCACTGAAACCACAGAAATCGATGCAGGGTCACACACCCAGGGGGGAAGAAGAAGAAGAGGGGAGAATGAGACTGAAGGCCAAGGAGTCCTGGATACAGGCCTCCCTCTCAGGACAGGGGGGGTTGTAACGCCTGCTGGTAGGAAGAGGAGCACCAGGTAATAAACTGACTGCACAAGCATAAGGGTGTTGGGCTGTGGAGATACACAGGTCTTTGCTAAAGGTGGGCGCTAACTCATGGTAACACAGGAACACCAGAGAGAGATCAGGTTACCAGAGGTGGTCGTTAAGGGCTTAGTGGAGCGGAGATAGAGGGAATGGGAATGAACACTACAACTGATGAAGGAGGAGTTAGTCCAGTTGATCTTAAGCCAGGGGAGACCTAACACCAGAGGGGAAAAAGGGGACGAGGTGACAAAAGATTGAATAGTTTCACGATGATTTCCGAAAATGATTAGGGTGAGGGGAATAGTGCGGTGAGTGACCTGAGAAATGAGTCGGCCATCCAGAGCAGTGACAGTCTTAGGTTCAGTGAGGACCTCTAGATCAGGGGTATTCAATTAAAAGTCACTGAGGTCCAGATAATAAAATTTCCACCAATAAAAGGTCCGAACTGAAGTCCAGTTTGTGTCTAATAGCCTTCCCCTCTGTCCACATGTTTATGGTTTCAACATATTTATTGTCAATTTTTAATGCAGGATATGGTTAATTGAGTGCACAGCTAGCTCCTTTACCATAAATAAAAAATAGTGCAAGGCAAATTAATTTAAGGCCCTTATTTCAGATTAAAAAAGAAAAACCTGAAATAAAATAAATAGAAAAGTGCAAACAGAGCCAGATAACCATTTTTTTAAACTAAAGAGGTCCCAGCCAACAATTGAAGGCCTACACATCAAGTAAAAAAGTCAACGTCTTCAGAAAACAATAATAAAAGGTGGCTCTTCTTAGGATAAAACAAGTGCATACAGAACGCTGACTAAATATTTTTCCTGTTCTTTTTTTCTTAAATAAAAGAGGTCACAGCCTAAAAAAATGAAGACCTACACTTTCAGTAAAAAAGTCAACACCCTTATAATACAAGAAATTGGGCTAACTCTTAAAGTACAATCATTTGTCATCTGTAACTGCTGTGTTGTTGCAAAATATTGGAACAAGAAAGTGATAGGAGGATAAATATTTTATTTGTGCATGTTTCAGATTTTGCTCTCTCTCTCTTTGGCTCTCTGTCCTTAACTCTCTCTCTCTCTCTCTTTCAGTCTTTCCCTCTCTTTCTTTCTCTTTCTCTCACACACAAACAGTGCATTGCATGAACCCAAACTCACATAATAAATAAATAAACAGAGATAAATAAACAGCTAGAACTTGCAAAATGTGAAACATTCAAAAACAAACTAGTGCTAAAAACTGTAGAACTGCAACAATGAAAATAACACGAACAAATGATCAACTCGATTAGTAAAGAATTAGGAAAAGAACAGGATCAGCCCGTGGAGAGCGCAGCGCCACCACAGCGCAAAAGCTCTCAGTCCTCATCAGTATTTCCTACACAGGTCGGACGCAACGCTTGCAGGTGACAAGGGTCTATATCTGGGCCCAAGACAACATACCCATCTGTCCCCCCCTACCGGCAGGCGTGCCCACTGTATATCCGCGACTGTCGGAAAAAATGCTCAATTAAAATCTATTCTTGTGAATTTATCAGAGATTGGTCACGGGTCTGGACAGAACCATCAGTTTGTCTGGATCCGGACCGAGGTCCACCATTTGGTGATGCCTGCTCTAGAGGAATCTGGTGCTTGGTAACCATCTCCTCATGGATAAAGTTACTATCTACGCCTGAATCAATGAATACCAAGGTAGAAATAGACCCATGACCCCAGAAGAGGGTCGAGGGAATAAGGCTGTCACCTCATACTCGATATTTGACCATTATTTAACCGTTTGAGCGTGGGGATAAATATCCATAGCCGAAGAGTAACTAAATATTCAAATGTAAAATATTGAGTTTAGCAGCACATCAGGGTGGCCTGGAGCAGTGACACCGTTTCCTCCAACAGAGGGCGCTCTCAGCGCAGCCTGACTGTCAACCACATTAACTGCTCTCTTGACCTCAGTAAACAAAGAGGTGCCACTCCAGGTGGACAGTAACAGCACCGAATCATCTGAGGGGCACTGCGTGGTAGTATTTTGGGTTCTACACCGTTAATGGCAACTTTAAAACCAAAGACTGGGCTGTGTGTCGGTTATGTGCAAAGCAGTTTACTCACTCCACCTCCACAACAAAATTTGAGGGCTCAACCGTTGGCTTTTCATCCAAGTTATACAGCTGAGTGCAGCGGTGCTTCATCAAGAGTTCAACCCCATGTGACTGCGTTTTTTTCGGCAGGGTCCTTATCGACGGGGAGCAAAGTAACTGAACATCTTCGGTCATTTGCATGTATGTTTGAAAACCATTCTTGTTTGATTTTGGGGAAAACTGACAGCCCTAAGAGGGAATAGTATCACAAGTTGAACAGCGAGAGGAGGATACGAGCTGAACCACCACTGCGCTCTCCATCAGCGATGAGCCAGACCTTTTGGCGTCTGCGGACAGGAGGAGACAAAGTGACCTTTGCATCCCACAGTAAAGACTATCGAGCCAGGAGGCATCACTGTCTCTCTTCAAGACTCAGCTGAGCTCTCCCTAACCGCATTGGCCCAAAAACCACAACCCGCATCTGAAACTCATGAGATTTGCTGCAACTTTAGAGAAAAACAGGCCCAAAGACGCTTATAATGAGCAGACTTGGCAACGCTGCTTGTGTCTAATGCGGGCAGCCCCGGGGTCAGACCTGTTCGTGGGGAAGGTAACGCTACGCTGAATTGAAAAAATAACGATGTTTCGTTACCACATTTCAGTAGTATTGCGTTGCTTCACTTTTCACCTGAAACAGTAGTTTTGTGGCTGTAACGCATTGCAGTCAGGGGCGCCGGGACAGAGGGAACAGACGGACTAAAAGACGGAGGCTGAGGGGTTCTGAACGGCCCGGAGAGGAGGCTGTTCTGCGGGACGTCTCCGCTCTCTCAGGACCTCTCTAATGCTGTTGTCAGTCTTTATAAACAGAGAGATGGGATCATCTGGACAGGCGGGTTCGTCCTGAGAGGCCAACTCCTATACTCGTAGTACACTTGAATAAACTGCTGTTTCCTGAGGGCTTCTCCTGGACCTTCAGCAGAGCTCTTCATTTCCTTCAAACTGCTGTTCTGTCGTAGTCGATCAGTAAAACGGGCCCTGCTAACACAGCGCTCAGGGGCAAAGATCCTTCATTGGCTCTCATACTCAGTAGTGCCTTGGTGCTCCAGCAGCCTCTCTTCAAAAGCCTGAACTGTCCCTTTAAATGTAAAATCTCAGGTAGTAACATTAGTTCACTCAAGTATACTATGAGTATATGTAACAGGATTTATATTGTATATTATTCCACTTGCTTTCTGAGATTCGTGTTCCTTTTTGGCATATTTGGCTCTAGGGCGCCCTCTCTTGGGTTTAGTCTATATATACAATGGGCAGCCGCGATGCATTGCCATTGTATGAGAGATGTGCCCGAGGTGAGTCGCAGACCGAAGCACTTTGTACTATAACTATGTATAAACATAATTTCTCCTCTTGTAGGCTTCTAAATATACAGGGAATTACGTAGAGGGTTATGAGATATATTATGCACTGATTACCATAGTTTTTATGTACTTTACTGTCTGTATAATAACTTTGTGCACTTATTAACAAGGTAACTAGCATTTGTGCTAACGCTGCTATCCTGTTGTAGTGTGCTTCGGTATGCCGAGACGAGCCAAGTGCATGACCAGTATCAATCTGTTTGTACAGAATAAACGGCGGCATACAGACAGAGCAGCCTCCCGCTTCTTACTCACACAACGCAGAGTAAACGATGTTTCCTTGAGCCAGCTGCAGCAAAGTGCAACTGCGCACGGTTACGTATACTTATATCATACTAAATCTGAAGCAGTATACATGAAGTTTACTTTTTATATACTATATTTTATATGCTTAAGAATAGTACAGTGACGTATAGAGTGAAGTTTATTGTCACTTATCAATATGTTTTTTCCATGACGTGTGCTGCTGACCTCTTGGCCAGGACGACCTTGTGAAAGAGATCTTCATCTCGATGTTTTTTTTATCTGGTTAAATAAAAGAAAAACTTGGTTCATACTGAAAAGTAAGAAGAAAAGTCTAAGACTAAGTACATTAATACTAAGATTTACACTTATACTTTAATACTAAAACTTATACTTGTATCTTAGTATACTTTTTACTTCTTTCTGCCACAAAGTAGTCATACCTAGTTTAACTTGATCCAGGTACAGAATAAGGTCAAGTCATTGTGCTTACATTTAATTTAGCAGAATAAAAATGTTTTTCACTGCACACATTTGCTTTGAGGTATTTCCCCTGTTGTAAACTTACATGTTCAGGATCATTTAGTGCTGGAGTTTAAAAGTTTACAGTAAATAGTATGTGTGCTCTATAATATTATCTTTATGTAACTTAAAAACATAAACAGAGAACATTTGACTTGACTTGACTTTATTGATCAGGTTCTAGTCCCTTGCATAAGGGTTTGGCACTGGTGTTATGTACACAGCATCATCTGTTTCAACAAGAACACATTTTGTTTTAACAGTATCAGGTCAGACAGCATTAACAGTTTGTTTTTTAACCTCATATATGAAAGCACTTTGACGTGAACATGTTTGTTTAAAAATAACCACGTCATTAAACTGAATGTACAGTCTTTCAGTCATACAGCACTGTTGTATCTCTTCTTTAGTCTGTCAGAGTTTTGACTGTCATACAGAACTTCTTGGTTTAATTTGTGCATGAAGGGGAATCACAAGAAAGAAGAACTTACAAGTATACTTAAAGTATAATAAGTAAACTAGGAAAGTAGCAAAAGTAGTATTTTTTAATTCCTAAAAGTATACCTAAAGTATACTTCAATAAACTTAAATGTGGACTAGAAGTGTATAGCCTACCTCATACACTCGTAGTATCTAGATAAGTGTACTTGTATACTTTAAAGTGTACTTTTGTAAACTTAAAATGACCTTATAAAGTAAAAATAAAGTATACTTTTATAAACTTAAAAATTAGTGTACTTTCTAGTACATTACCAGTACATGGTCTGTAGTATACTTGCTATTCTTATACACAAGCACATTTAATAAGATGAACTTCAAGTACACTACCTTTTGTAAAGGGCAGCTCACCTGTTCAGGTAGAGGTGGATGCTCAGCAGAGTCTGAAGCCGTCTGGATCTGACTGCGGGGGTATTTTTATAGAGCAGAGTGACGCCCCCGCCCTCACAGTGGGACCATGACCTTCTCTGGGCTCGTTGTCCTTTATTTGTATTTGCTCAAAGGATTTTTATCCAGGTGGACTATAGACCCTGTTCGCCATGGACAGCGTTGTGTGTGATGCGTTACAGTAACGTAACGACTTATGTCGAGTAAAAAGTAAAGTAACGCACTGCTACTGGAAATGTGGTAAAGAAACGTAGTTCCTTTATCAATCCGGTCCACCGTTACTTTTCCCTCAGACAGGTCTGACACCCATGCTGCCCTCTCAGCTGCTCGCAGACCTGAGCAGTGTTGCCAGGTCTGCTCATTATAAGCGTCTATGTGCCTGTTTCTCTCTGAGTCGCGGCTGCAGGCTCAGTTCTTTTCCGGCTTGTTTCTGTCTGTGTGAATCCCCCAGCTCCCCATAATGAAGCAAAACACCTGTGCGGTAGGTAGTTTATTGCGCCCGCCCCAAAACAGACTCACGCACATGGCGCATGCGCCAGAGCCATAGTTGCCAGGTCCCTTTTTTATAAGCAACGTTGGGCTTCATTTTAAAATCGTTGCTTGACACTGTGAAATTGAAATGTAATTTAGACAGGAAAATAAACACGTTTTATGTTGATTTCCCCTTTTAAAAAAAAATAAAATAATAAAATAAAATATATATATCACATTAGAAAATGAGATAGCTGGGGGTCTCTTGTTTTGGGCTTGTTTTTATTGACCTGGTTACTTATTTCAATTGAAAAAAAATAAAAAAGTGAAAGTAACGAGTAACTTAAAAAAATACTTTCCATAGAGGGTAACTAAGTAAAGGATTATTTTTTTAAGAAGTAACAAGTGACAAGCAAACAATACTTTTTAAAAGTAATTTCCCAACACTGGCTATGGATGAATAATCAATAACAACCATGGACAGAGAGATCAGTCTAATATTAACATTAATATCTATAATGAATATAATCCAGGGAGGAATGATGTTGATTAATATAACAGCATCTTGCTGAACTGCCTTTAAAATGGGTTCAGTTGGTCTAAAAGTCTGAATTTATGTTAAATGATGTCACTTCTGTTGATGTTGATGCAGGATAGAGCTCATGGAGTGGAGCAATAACAGATTAAGGCTTTGTTTTTATTGGGAATTTGCTCTCATACTTTTGATGAGTCTGGATCTCTGCTCCACATTCAGATGTAGGCTCAGAGTTTGGTGTGAACATCATAAAGCATGGATCCATCCTGCCTTGGATCAGCGGTTCAGGCTGCTGCTGGTGGTCTGATGGTGTGGGGGACATTTTCTCTGCACACTTTGGGCCCCTTGAGAGGCTGTATTTATGAATTGAAAACGGTTTGGAAAATAAGAGGTCTGGAAAAATGTAGATAAATATTTGATGAGTAAAACTGCTGTTTATTATATTTGATTATGTATAAATGGTTACTTATAGGCTGATAAAAAAACCTGAACCATGTTTAATGGATGATATTTCAGGAAATCTGACATGTAAAAAATATGGTACGCCTTGAGATTTTGGATTTATTTTAGGTGTGGACTGGGTTGGTGTTTCTTTTCCTCATGTGACTGGACAACGAGCGCTGTCAATCATAACATGTCACACAGCGCTAGTATAATAATAAATAATAATAATAATACATTTTATTTGGGGGCGCCTTTCAAGTCACCCAAGGTCACCTTACAGGAGTAAAAAGCATAAAAGCATCAACCATTGCAAACACTTTAAAAACAAAACATTAACATAAAAGCAAGTGGGGTGAACAATGTCCAGTTAGAGGGAATATGCCAGTGTGAACAGGTGAGTTTTGAGTTGGGATCTGAATGAGGTGATGGAGTCCGACTGTCTGATGTGTGGGGGGAGGGAGCTCCAGAGTCTGGGTGCTGAGCAGCTGAAGGCTCGGGCACCCATGGTACTGAGGCGTGATGTGGGGGTGAATAACAGTCCAGCAGAGGTCGAGCGGAGGGTGCGGGAGGGAGTGTATTCATGAAGGAGATCGCAGAGGTAAGTGGGGGCTAGGTTGTGGAGAGCTTTGTAGGTGAGGAGAAGGTTTTTATAGTGGATGCGGTATTGTACAGGGAGCCAGTGAAGTTGGATGAGAGCAGGGGTGATAATTTACTCATGTGCAGCCATCTCACACGTCCGACCAACGCTCCCATGCACCAAAGAGGCGTTGGGTACTCCATAGATGGTTCTCTGGGCTGAGTACAAATCAGTTAGAGGCTATGCTACACTCAAGATTAGATTAGGATACGTCTTACCCAGCAGACCTAACATAATTCAGGGGCAAAATTTTCCACTTCATGTCCCACATGGCACTAAACTACAGATTAGGGGCAACGAAATGAGTTTACCAAGAGGACATAAATTCTTTGTTCAGTAGAACATTATCCTTTTGCAGACTTAAGTCCTAAAAAATCTGTTTTTTTAATTCTTGCATATTTTTACAGAAACATAATTTTAGAAGGAAGTGTGGATTTTAATCGATGGCTAAGTTTGTTTTTACCCCACTAGAAGTTAATTTTAAATTTAATTGACAAAATTGATACATTTGTGTTAGAAGTCAGTCGGATAGAATGTGGGAAGTTATTTGTGACCCCAGTTATTGTGTTCGTATTGTTACATTTGACCTTAGTTTATTAGTGACCCCCTACACAGCTATGATTTTTGTTTGGTTCAATTTTGTCAGTGTTTATCCTCTGTATACCTGCAGTGTTATGTGTTGGAAATGTAGATCGATCGGGATCACACCAGTAGGTGGTGCCTGCGTCCAGGTAACGCAGAAACAGAACAGAGAAGCTGCAGAAAACGTTGAGAGAGGCCCAATCCCAGTGTCCTTACTCACACTCACTGACTCTGAGCTGCGCTCCAGCAAAGTCCGTGAGGGCTTAGGGCTGTCCCACTGCCAAATCATAAAGTGTGTGAGGATCTCTCGCTGACTTTGAGCCCTTCATGCACCCTTTCCGCAAGTGAGCATCTCTGCAGACTTAGCGTGAGGGAATTACCCATAGTTCATTGCATTGTGATGTATGGCAGGAATCTCCTGGGGCAACCAGCTGGTGGTCGCTAAAATATAAAATCCCAGTCACTCCTAAACACTTTGCAATTGTGTTTGATGCAATTCCTGATGGTCTTTTAAAATTACTGCAAGGGGGAGGACATCATACAATATTCAGAGCTCATATTGTAGGTGGTGAACAGTTAATTAGAAAACAATGAACCAATACACATTAAGAAACTCTACCACCAAATCTCAACTCCTCAATAGGGCTGAACGATATGGACAAAATTTCATCTTGATATTCATGCCACATATCTTGATATCGATACGATATGACTATGGGTTCGGTGAAAACCAAGCATTTTTCAGAAAAATAAAAACATCATAATACAAAAGAACGTGGAAAGTGCAGTTTTAGTGCGGGGGAAATCTATATTGTTTCTATCGTTGCTTTTCGATATTAATATCTTGAATGTTCATATCTCGATATCGCTATGACAACGATATATTGTTCAGCCCTACTCCTCAGTCAAAATCCATCTGGAATTCTAAATTTGATAGCATTAATTGGAAGTCTGTGTGGAATTTTAATCTGAAATACTGTGTCACAAATAAAATCAAGGAAGTGGCCTTCAAAATAATGCACCTGATTTATTCAACTACTCAAGTTGTTGCTCTGTTTGGAGTTGTGGAGAGATGCTGTGTTTTTATAACTATGAAACTGAAACTGTTTGCCATTTGTTTTTTGAATGTCTTCATAGTCGTGTGTTTTGGTTAGCTGTAGAGCAACTCTATAATGCACATGTGGCACACCCAGGGGGAGCGGGGTGGGTGAACTGAGCTGAGGGCTTGGACCTTGCCCTCTTTCAAATAACCTTGACCATAAAAGGTCGATGTCTGACAACGCCACCTTGGGAGTTGCACCCAAAGAATCAAACCTTTCACCGTAAGGACACAGGTCCGTTATTGAGCACACAGGAGATGTGGTTCCAGTATAAACAAAAATAATCTTTATTAAACAAGCAAAGTATAAAAACTATTAAAACCCACTTAAAAAGGGAATGGGGGAGAACTAAGGGGACCAATCAGAGGCTGAGACGTACCAGGGGTGAAGAGGGGCTGATGAGGGGGAGAGGGGTATCCCAAAGGAACCTAAAGGAAACCAAAAATCACCCCAGACACTCGTGGCAGACACACACTCACTCGCACGGACGTGGAAGGGGGAGCCCAAACCAGAGGAACAGCACACCAAGGAGGGGGACACCACCCTAAACACCAACTTCTTCACCCATGGCTCTCAGCTCTGAAAGGACAAAGAAAACAAAATTAGGGGGAGAAATTGATCACAACAATGTAACTCAAATTATTCAGCAAGGAATATCCCACTATACCCAAACTAGTCAAAATAATATTAAAGGGAATTACCAATCCCCCTAACCAATAAATAAAAGCAAAATAACCGAAATCTAAATATACTAAAATCTAAATATACTAAAAAAAAGAAAACAAAAAACAAAACCTAAAACCTTAAGTAATTAGATAAATCAAATTATTAACCCAAAAAAGGAAAGGAATCACAAATAAACCCCCAAAGAAATTTATCCTAGAGCAAATGAAATCAGTCACTAATAAACCCCAACGAAATCAACCACCAAGAGGACTAAATTAAATCACTAATAAAGCCCCACGAGAAAGAAAAAAAAAAGTATTTACGAACAACAATACACACAACCAAAATAGAAACAATAACTTAAATAATTAAGAATTCCCCAAACCCCAGAGTCGCCTGCATGTGGTGGAGCGACCACGGGCGCCTGCTGCTACCAAGGCCGGCGAGGACCCGCATCGGCGGGCGGAAAACACAGAAGGTGAAGGGGAGAGAGCCTCGGACACCACAGGGAGAGCTGAGGCGAATTTGCCCGCATGGACCCACGTTGTTAAGAACGGACTCCGCAAACAAGTCACTGGAAAATCTACTTCACAGGCCAAGCCTCGTCTGTCCAGCTGTAGTAGCCAGATACAATCTGATAAGGTGGACTGGGCAAAGCTTACGGCTGAGGAGAAACAGCACTACAAGGCACTTACTGATACATCCTTAGGTAACATTGTGCTACCTGTTGATGCTTTGGCATGTGGAAACTCTGATGAAGGCCATAGCAATGGTCCTGAATATGATAATAAGAAGCTTGCCAACTTACTTTTTAAATATGCAGTACGCTACATAAAAAGAAATGAACAGACCATGAGGGCAAACGAGTGAGGTTTTTAATATTGGTGTGGTTCCCCACAATGAGAGTGTGTTTATCAATCATGATGCGGTGAGCCATGCTATTGATAATATGGCTCTCAACAAAGCCTGTGGCCACGACCATGTTGCAGCGGAGCACCTGAAGCATGCTAGCCATAAAGTGTCTGTGCTACTTGCATTGTGTTTTTCAGGGCTGCTGATGCATGGCATCCTGCCTCAATCTATGATGTCTGTCCTTTTAGTGCCTGTAGTCAAAAATAAAACAGGAAAGCTATCTAGCTTTGAAAACTATAGACCAATTGCATTGGCTAGCGTTGTGTCTAAGGTCTTTGGATGTATTCTTCTAGAAAGATTGAGTGAGTACATACGAACTACTGACAATTTGGTTTTAAGAAAAAACATGGCACAGATCTATGTGTCTGTTTACTTAAAGATATTATCAGTCAGTACAAAAGATCCAGTAGTACTGTATTTATGTGTTTTCTGGATGCTTCTCATGCGTTTGATTGCATTAGTCATGGCAAATTGTTCTTAAAGTTAAGAGAGGCGTCCCCCTGTTTCTTATAAGAATCCTGCAGTTCTGGTACTCTCGCCAAACTATGCAAGTTAGGTGGGGCTCAAGTTTGTCTACTCCTTTTCGAGTATCAAATGGAGTCCGTCAAGGAGGAATTCTCTCGCCTTTATTGTTCAGCTTATACATGGATGATCTTTCTAGACAGTTAAATGGGTGTAAAACTGGCTGCATGGTGGGGAACATCCTTATTAATCACATGATCTATGCTGATGATTTAGTGGTTCTGTCCCCATACAGCGCTGGCCTACAGCAGCTACTTAGAGTCTGCTCTGAATATGGCAAGTTGTTTGATATAAATTTTAACTCTTAAAAGAGTGTGGTCATGATTTCCAGAACTAAAGATGATCGGAAGCTCACATTTCCCTCCTGCTTCTTGGCAGGAGATGTTTTAAATATTGTTAATAAGTTTAGATACCTCGGTCATATAATAAGGGATGATCTGTGTGACGATGGCGATGTACAGCGCCAGTGTTGTATGCTTTACGGGCAAGCCAACATGCTGGCACGTAAACTCCACATGTGCACTGACAATGTTAAAATTGCTCTCTTTAAAACTTATTGCACACCCCTCTACACATCCCACCTGTGGTGTCGTTGCAGTAAGGAAAAAATGAGAAAGCTTCAGGTGGCGTATAACGATGCTTTTCGCATTTTTCTCAAACCTCCTAGATGGACTAGTGCAAGTGAGATGTTTGTAATAAATAATGTGCCCACCTTTCATGCTGTGTTAAGGAATTTCATGTATAAATTCATTTGTAGACTGATGAAGTCAGACAATGTGCTGATTATGGCCTTAACTGATATCACTCAGAGTGACACACGCTATACCTCCTGCTTTTGGACACGTTGAAGGAAATGTCTGTTTTTTTTTAATCGGTTTTACCTTGTGATATGCTTAGTTTGGATACCTAGGCCATCTCTGTATTGTTGTTTGTCTGTATGTCTCTTTTGTGTGTTTTTTCTGGACCTATTTGAGTCTGAAATAAAGTTTATCTCTCAAAATTCAGAGCCGTTGGTCTGATTGGCGCTGAGGCATCAGGTCATATGCAGGCAGGGGTAAAACAGCCGGGGGTACATACACAGAGGAGCCCCAGTCCCACAGAACACAGTCGATCAGAATAAAAGTGTGCAGACTGACCAGTGGATCGAGTGAAGCCCAGCCAAGTATCACGAGGCAGAGCAACGCCCAGCCAGCACAGCGAAGCTCAGCCAAACCCAGCGCAGCAGTCCGGAGAAGCAAAGCAATCTGGACAAGTAAAGTAAAGCAAAGCAGAGCGGCCACGTCCCAGGTCTCCACCGCCGACGACCACAGGCGCAGGCAGATCACTGCTCATACACCACGAGGGAGCGGTGACATTAAAGGATAAGTTTGTTTTTTTGACACCTGGACCTTATTTTTAGGATTAAATATGCTCGTAGACTCACCCAGACAATTTTGGCGGAGCTCGGAGCCGTTTTCGAGCAATTTAGATCCATCCAACAACGTTTTTCTCTCATGCCGTAGTAGCAGACGGGGCCAGAAATCGAAGCCCCTAAATTAGACATTATCTGCTGTGAAACTCATTCATTTCAGCTACATTTTATAAATGAATGGCCAGTGTTATCACCATGTCAGCTCAACTTTGTTGTTATGGTCATCCGGGGCTTTACAAGGATGGCTAACTTTTGGTGACGTCATAGACAAGAACATGAGTAGAGCCGCTGTTGTTGCTAGGCTACACGGCTACACGGCTATTTTTGTGCAACACGGCGGAATATTTATCCAATGTAGAAGTGTCTGACGACAACTTTGAGTATAATGGATGCCCGTATCGTTTTGAGCCAGAATTTACCGACGAGGAGCTATTTGAAAGGAGGATGCAGAGGGAAAGAGCCGAACAGCTGGCCAGAGAACAAGCAACCACTGCACGTCCACGAATGGGGGCTAACTGGTGGTGTTGTTGTGGACATTGCACGGCAAACACAACAGAGGAGGAGTGAGTTTGCTGCTCAGAGTGGGACTTGAGACCAGAGGAAACACGTATTGATGCCCCCCAAAATACGATTTCTGGCCCTGTCTGCTACTTTGGCATGAGGAAAAATACCGTCGGATGGATCTAAATTGCTCGTAAATGGCTCCGAGCTCTGCCAAAATTGTCTGGGTGAGTCTACGAGCGTATTTAATCCTAAAAATAAGGTCCAGGTGTCAAAAAAACGAACTTATCCTTTAAGTGCAGACTGCCGCTACAGGAGGCATCCCTAGGGGAACAACACGCAGGCATCTAAGAGCCGTACATCAGTTTTAAAGACGTGAAGCGCCAGAGGGATATTAAAGGGAGCTGACCGGTGGCAGCCATCAGCTAACATACCTGCGTGTGAACAGCAGCGGGTGCCGGGTGACCCGGAAGTGAATGGAGCAGAGAATCGCCAAGCAAGAGGGCCACCAGAGGTGTCTCTACCTCCTTTTATAGGGCGCCCCCAGGCGGTCATTGGCTGACACACACCCTGGGTGTCAAGTGCAGATGAGAGAGGCAGCGATCTCATCCTGCTCCACACAGACCAGGTCCAAAGTTCGACTTACAGAAAAGGATGTATTATTTTTTATGATAGTGAAAATAGAAACTGTCAGGAGATGTATTTTCTTGATTTATTTCTATTATACGGGAAATATTAAATTTACATAAGTGTAAATGGACACAAAAGTTACCAAAAATACAACAATTCAAGAAGGAAAGAATATTATATGGGCTCACTTAAAGGAATGGAAGTCAAAAGAGCAAAGAAAACTCCGAACACGATGGAATCCTTTAATATGTTTAACCATTTTAGAGAAGCCTCTTGTATGTACGTATATGTATGGATGTATATTATGTAAATATGTATATAATGTAAAGCTTGTATATACACGGTGTTGTAAATTGTGCATATGGGTGTATGTGTTTCACACATACACCCATATGCACAAGTAAAAAAAAAAATTGTTAATTTTTTTTTTTAATGCACAAATAAATAAATATTTGGAGGTAAAAAAAAAACAAAAAAGCTGGCAGTTTTGCTGTCAAAAAAACAAAGGGCTGTCCCATTCCCATTTAAAGCACTCGAGTCCTCGCGGTCTCATGCACTCGATCACTTTCCAGGTGCAGTCACCTGAGCCAATCAGGGCTCAGGGTTTAGGGCGGAGATTGAGATTCAGCCAGAGAGAAGTAGACGGTGGGAAGTGAGCTGGGGCGCCGTGGCTTTGTACTGAGCAGCCGAATGAAGACACTGCAGGGAGAGTGTGACAGAGAAACTGTTTCTTGTTGGGAGTGCCGAAATAAAGTCGCACGAGTGAAACCTCTGGCAGTGTCCGCCTGTGTTCATGGCTGCAACATTTGTAGGAGCCAGATTACCCCTTTATTTGTTTCTTGTGGGTGTTATACTCGTTTGTGCCAGTAGGTGACAGTGTAGGCTCGTGGTTTTGTTTCAGGGGTCACCAACCTGTAGATCGTGATCTACAGGTGGATCTTAACAGTTCTGATAGATCAGCAAAGAAATACGTGCATGAGGTCTCAATCGGCTATGCTTTATGGAGAGGTCTGCGTGTCCATAGCATGTAGGGATAAGGTGATTTTCAGAATGAATTAGATCTAATCATTTTACCCTGTTAGTGTTTAGTGCGAGCAAGACTATTAAACTGTTAATAATGCATTATACAGGTCTTCTTACTCCCTCAGTCTTAAAGTTTTAGGAGTTTTGTTTAGTGACGGGCTGCACAAGATGTTGAGTGCAAACTTGAATTTTATATATATATATATATATATATTTTTTTTTTTTTTACAATTTTTTTGATAGATTGAAGTCTGCATCAAAACGAAATTAAACTGACTATATATTTAAGCGTATTAAGGCTGATAGATCCGACTTCTCCTGCCAGCAACATTGGTTATAAAACAGGATTTTATCATCTAAAGAACATAGCCAGAGTCCGCTCTTTCTCTCCCGGGCTAACACAGAGATGCTAATGCATGCTTTTATCTCCAGTCGTATTGACTATTGTAACGCCCTGCTTTCTGGTCTTCCAAAAAGAAACATCTCAAGTTTACAACTGTTACAGAACTCAGCGGCCCGTGTGCTGATGAAGACCAGAAGGCGGGCACATATTACACCGGTTTTAAAATCACTGCATTGGCTCCCTGTGTGTTTTAGGATTGATTTTAAGGTTCTTTTAAGGGTTTTTAAATCTCTTAGGGGTCTTGGACCTTCTTATCTTTCAGAATTACTTTTACCATATTAACCCTCGTGGACCCTGAGGTCCTCTGGCACTGGCCTCTTAATGATTCCCAAAGTCAGAACACGGACTCACGGTGAGGCAGCTTTCCAGAACTATGGCCCCCGTCTGTGGATCAGCCTGCCAGAGGACCTGAGGGCCGCAGAGGATCTTCATATTTTTAGAAGTAGGCTCAAAACCCACCTATTTAATCTGGCTTTTAACTAATGTCTTATTTTTATCTAGATTTTTATTTTATTTTATTTATTTATATATCTTAGCCCTCTTTTTACCTGTTATTTTTATTCTATTACTTTTTATGATGTTTTAGCCATTTATTAGTATTTTATTTAACTTAACGTATTTATTTAGTTTTATGATTCTTAGCCTATGTAGTTTTATGTTTTTATCCCATATCTCCAGTGCTTCCTCAGTGGGCCGCCTGCACTGGGGGGCTGCAATTGGCTCTGGCTGGGATGTCTCTGTCTCATGGTGGGCATCGTCTTGGCCAGGTGGGGGTCTGCAGCACTGCTTTGCTGCGGTGGCCTCTCGTTGGCCCTGTAGTGAGGCGTACCCAGGTGGAGGCGTCCTGGCCCTGGGCCGTGAGTGGCACCCAGTGCAGTCGGCCTCCTGGCGTTTCCTGACCTGCTCCTCTGAACTCAGCCACACGCTTTAAGACCATTTTATCTGTGTGCATGTGTGTGTTTGCATGTGTGTGTGCATGTGTGTGTGTATGTGTGTGCTGGGTGGAGTCTGGGGGGGATGGAGACTGTTTTTTGTTTTTCTGTTTTTTTAACATGTATAGCACTTTGTGCTACATTTTTAATGTATGAAAAGTGCTTCATAAATAAAGTTTGATTGATTGATTGATTGATTGGTCTATATAGTCAGGTGGGCTAATCAGCACAGGTGAGCACATTGGGGAAGCTATATGGTTTTTCACCGTGCCATGGAGTGTATAATTGGTATATCGAGTATTGTGTTATAAAATAAACCAGCACAAAAGACTGAAGGATATGTTTGGACATTTTTATTACCTTTTCTGTTGGCACACTTATACACGGGCACACGTACAAGCCCTTTCTACCGGTCTACCAGTGTGCGCAGATAATTACAAAGGAAGCCACTATAACATTTTTTTGTTGAAAATATTATATATATATATGTATATATATATATATATATATATATATATATATATATATATATATATATATATATTTAAAAAAAAACTCTTCTCTCACCCACCCCCCTCTCCCCGGTGAGGTGGGTGGCTGTTCATCCTCTTCAGCTCGGGTGTGCCCACTTATCTTAGCCGCTGTTACAGCCCGGCTCATAAGGCAGCAACAAATGAAAGGGAAGACACAAATGGCAACGTTTCAGCCCTTTCTTGGGGCGTTTATTAACGAAATAATAATTATAACAGTTATATTCCTGTAATCAGTATAGTGGATTGTATGCTGTCGGCGTGTGTGTGTGAGTGCGAATCAGTAGGAAAACGGGTGTAGTGAAATGTAAGGTGTTGAAGTGCGTGTAAGTGCATCAAATCAAAAAGAGCCGTAGCTGCCTCATGGCAGGCCAGAGGATGGAGTGTGAGAGAGAGAGAGAGAGACCGTGGCGGAAGTCAGCCTTTTATAGTCCCAGAAACACACTGGGCCCTAGGGGTCCCCGGAGCACGCCAACTGCTGCACCTCAGATGAAACATAGCATGTTAGGTCACAGAAAGGGACTGTAACAGCCGTGATGATGCCTGACAGGAGTTTCCATGTTGTGGAGAGGCAGGTGATTGGCCGATAGTTGGATGGGACTGTTCCCTTCTGGGGGTCTTTCTGGATCAGGACTTTACGGCCCTTGGTCAGCCACTCAGGGTGGGTCCCATCTCTCAGCAGTTGGTTCATTTGTACTGCCAGGCGCTCATGGAGTGAGGTCAGCCTCTTTCGCCAGTATGTATGGATCATATCCAGGCCTGGTGCTGTCCAGTTCTTCATACCTGAGACTTTTTCTTGGATGTCTGCTACTGTGATGGTCACGGCATCTTGTTCAGGGAGATTGGTGTGGTCTGCTCTTAGATTGATTAGCCACTGTGCATCGTTGTTATGTGATGCTTCTTTCTCCCATAACATCAGTAAATACAGATGTTAACTTCTGATGTATTTTTTATTGCTCTTCTGCAGGTCTGCAACACCATATTGAGGGAGCGATTCTCCTTCACCGACCATCTCATCAGTGCCATGTTTCCTGAAGATGCCCTCCTTTGAAGGCCGACCCAGTGCTCAACAGGAGTAAGCTGAAGACAGAGCTCAGTCTTAATCTACAGCAAGGAGGAGTTCAAGGCCTGCTGTGGTGCTGTGGACCTTATCCTGTTGTTGATGGAAAATAATCTTGGAGAGGTATTTTCAGAGACTGTCACTCTGCTAAAGATCCTCATCACCACATCCATGACCACTGCAGAAGCTGAGGTGCTTCTCAACCTTAAAGAGGATCAGAACTTTCCTCAGAAACATCATGAACCAGGACAGGATGAATGCACTGGCCATGCTGTCAATGGAAGAGAGACTGGTGACAGAGATGATGGACTTCAGTCAGAGGGTCACTGAGAAATTTGCAGCCCAGAAGGAAAGGAGGCCAACATTTCTGTTTAAATAGTGCATTATTCAAAGTAGGTTGCATTGTGATTATGTTTTGTCTTTAGCTTCTTTTCACTGTAGTATGGAGCGCTTCTTTTTTGTGTCGCTATTCGAACCTATTGATCTTATTATTTGTCACTCTTTGGTCTGTCTTAAATTATGTGTAATTCTTTTCACCCAATGCATGCTACTTCCCTTGTACTTGCCCTGTACTGCTGCAATACCCGAATTTCCCCTCTGGGGATCAATAAAGGATTATCTTATCTTATCTTTGGTTTGTTTCCTCCAAAGCTGCGCCCCCCTTAAAATTTTTAGCACCAGCTGCCACTGAAACTAATGCTTAATAAAAACTGTCAAACAGCTGATATGAAACACCATATAAACTAGCCCTTTGACTCACATTGTAACCGTGTAGATGGCTTTTTGCCCTCACTGTATCAAAAACTCTGAAAGCCCATCTTTGTCTGTTTTTCCTTATTCACCTCTCTGTATAGTGTTTGTAACACCAATATATATCCACTGGGTGGCGCTGCTGTATATGAATGTAAATGTTGAAAAACTAGAAAAATCAGAAATGAATCATTGCTGCACAGCTCCTGAGAAATCTAACAGTAAGAGTATACATCAGAGTGAGAAAAAATCCTTTTAGCATATTTCAAGATCTTCAAACAATCATAATTTAGTGGAAGGAAATAAATTCGAGGCTAAAAATGCATCTATGATTCCTCAGAAAACTGAGTCAATGGCTAAATATCTAAATTTTGCTCTCTGTGATGTTTTGATATGAAAAATAAAAAAAATTGTTTCAGAAATTAAATAATCCATTCATGCCCAGGATAACCCTTAATGGGTAAGCCAACCAGCAGGTTGACCTACATGTCTGCTTCCCAATTGGGTAATCTGAAAGATAAAACCTGAAATGCTGTTAAATGAAGAAGGAGCAAAATTTAACCAACAAATAAATTGTTGCAAATGTATTTCTTAGTTTAGAAGTCAAAGGGTTAAGGATGCCCTGATCTGGCTTTTCACAGCCAATATCATCACATGTGAGTGAGATCGTCATGTTTCATGTTTTGTTTATAACAATTCATTAAATGTTCACTCAAGGAGCAGCTAAAGAAGTATCTCACAGAAAGGACGAATGAACTAAACAATCTACTGATTCAGTTAATACTTGTGATCATTTATTTAGTTAAAAACAGCCGGGTCTGCATCATTAAACACAGCTGGTTCGATCCCTGTGTCGGGCAGGGCCTTTCTGTGCGAAGTTTGCGTGCTCCTCTCATGCATGAGTGTATTCTCACCGGGCACTTTGGCTTTGTCCCACAGACCAAACACATGTTCATTAGGTTGACTGGTGACTTCAAATTGCCCTTAGTGAGTGTGAGCGTGAATGGTTGTCTGTCTCTCTATGTGGCCTTGTGATTGGCTGGTGACCAGTCCAGGGAGTATCTCACCTCTGTCAGCTGGGATAGGCTCCAGACTGTGACCCCAATAGGGATAAGCAGTATAGATCATGGATGGATGGATAAACTGAAATAATAATGGCTCAAAATGAAGCGTTTTAGAGAGTAGGACTTTTCTTACTCTGGGGGGAGTCCATATTGAACTCTCAAAGTCACATAGAAAACAGTTTTCTCAATGGACCATGTTGGAGTTAACATTTTTTAGGTTCTTCATGGGACCAATAACTGACATCTTAAACCAAGATTCACTGACAATAGGGATGCACAACATTAAATATCCAATATGCTGGTATTTATATTCTCATTATTGCAGATACTCATTTATATCGCTGAGTCAATGTGTAGATGTGACTAAAGCTAAACGCGGAGGCGGGCTAACACTACCTGTTGACTCCCAGTGTTTGAGTTAAGCTAACTAGCAGTGGGTGAGCTCCGCCCATCTCCTTCTTGTTACTGCAGCACAGTCGAAAGAATGGAGTCTACCTGCTTGTCATGGACTCAGGAGTGAGGCAAGACACAAAAACAATAAAAATGTTGGAGTGTTCCTTTAACTGACAAAATGAAATCTCTCTGTCAACATTAAGAGTTTGATATACTTAAGTCAAACATGCACACACATGTACAACAGCAATAAAACTGCAAAGTATCCTACAATAGAGCCCATTAAATTACACAATGTGATTTTTCATTAATTGCTTAAACTCATTTATGTGAAATTTACGGTCAAAACATTTTCAAGCTGAAAAAATGATGAAGTTCATTCAATAAACCAGGGATGGTGAACTGTGATTACAAAGAGGGTCACATTATTATTATTTGTACTGCCAGAGGGCCAAGTTTAAACACACAAGTCATACAATTAAAGGGCAACATCAGATACATATTATTTTTTAGATTCAACATTAAAATCTCGTATGCTATTGTTGATTTTGTATGCTATTCTTGATGTGTTGATCAAAAGCCTAATTTCAGGCATTTATACATTTAGCTATTTAAAATTCCAAACTTCAGGAAGGGAGCGAGCATTTTAGCACCTCTGATTCTCACTGCCCAAAGTCTATGGGATTTTAGAAATTTTTTTTTTAGATAAATGCCTCAGATAAGGTATGTGATAAACACACGCATACAACTTTTTAACATTTCAATTTGCAACATAAAATGTATCTGATGTTGCCCTGCTTTCTAATTAACAACAACAACAAAAATTGCATATCATCAGAAACAATCCAAGATCACAGTGAAATATCCCAGAGGCTTTCCTTTGAAGGAACCAGTGTGATGCCGACTTCCAGGTCTATAAAACACATGAACGTCATCCCTGCATCCCGCCGTTGTGATATTGAAAAGACTTAAGTCACCAAGGAGTAAACATAAGGTTACCGGTATAAAATGAATTGATACCCCCCCGCCCGAAGATCTATTTTTTAATATTGCTGACCTTAATGGCATAGTTTGGGATTTTCTAAGCTGAACTGTATGAGGTACATGTCAATATCACTGAACCACAGTGGCGGACATCAGCTGTGCTTCTGTACAAGAAGAACCAGAACAGAAGCCAGGCCGTAACGGACTGACAACTCTGCTGAATTTAAGGAGCTAAGGGTGCAAACAAAACACAAAAAAGCAAAGCATGATTGCACGCTGAGCCAAAATCTTAACAAAAACTTACTTTTCCACTTTCGAGCCTCTTTGTTTTGCTTCTGCACACTGCACAGCCTCCATGGTCTGCAGTCTTCACAAGAGGAAACAGCCACTATTGAACTAGATAAATGGGAATTTTTGCACAAGATGTGACCGCCATTTTCTTTTGACACACATAGAGGGTCAACAGGTCTGAATGAGGAATGGGGAAACTTCTGACAATGCAGACGTGCAAACTTGGCTTTTGTCATAAAACTATTCGAAATTCAAATACGACTAGGACGCCAGCAGGTTTGTACGTGCCTCTGCATTCCAGTCTGCTGTCATCAACATTCATACTTGGACAGACCAGAGAAAGAAATTTACAAAAGTACTTCCTGGTCTGCTGTACTCTGCCATTGTTTCTGTTGATGTCAGGGTTCGCACATTCGGTTCAAGTCAGAGGTGGGGCTATGAAGTCATTGTTTCTGAAACTATCTGTTGACCATGTGGAAACACCCGACTGGCATTTTCAGATTTATCCAGTCTGGGACCATTTTCAAAAGTGTGTGTATCGCATGTGTGTACGCGATTAAAAACACCTGAATTCATCTCCATGTTGACGGCCCCTAGGATAGTTCAGTACACCTCTAGCAGGACACAGTGACTGTGCGGTCTGTCGAAGTCATACAACACAAAGCAGCTTGATGGTGGAAGAGTGCTGAATAAAACGTGCAGTCACCAGACACCGTTTTCTCCTAAAACTCTTGCTCCACTCTCAAGCAACATATAGCACAATCCTCTGTGCAGATGCAGAGCTGAACTTTGTCACTGTGGTTAATATTTATGCTATTTCCATGTAGCCCATACGCTTCCTTTTTAAAAATCCCAAACTATCCCTTTAAGACCTGCTGCTCTAGTCTCTGTCTATATTAATGAGATCACAGTCAGTAGATTGTTGGACAAGGTTCCTGCTGCAGTGTTGGGTCTTTTTAAATGAAGTGGATGCGAAGTTAGAACCAGGTATTTAGTTGTTTGGCCAACAATTAGGGGCCACTTCACTATCTTTGGAGCAGCTCTCACACTGCATTCTCCCTCTTTCTTTTTTGCAGCGATAGATATTTTCAAGACCTACTGACTCCCCGAGCCGCTGCACAGATTCTTTCTGGTTATCGGGGGGTATTTCTCTGAAGACAATTGAAAACACGACAGCATAGTTAGCCCACTTCTTAATAACCTTGATTTTCTCAAGAATGTTCGAAGTGTTCAGCGGATTCGTACATTTTTGATCACATGGCGAGGCCATAACGTAAAACAGCATCAGATCTTTTTCGCTCTTTTTCTTTAAAGAGTCAAAATGTTGGAGTGTGCGGTACTCTGCATGATCAGCCCTGCCCTCTCTAACTTCGTTGTTACACTTCTCCTTAACCTGCTGCCAAGTCATTCTTGTCTGACCACATCTCCTCAGAACATCAGGCCACTGCACCAGCTCACTGGGACACTGTTGTAAGACGTCCGGCCATTTTAGAACTGTGGCTGCGACCATGCTGGAGCTACTGTAGACCTTACAATCCAGGATTGTCTCCTTCACAGTCGTTTCAGGGTCAGAGACTTGACTGGAGTCATACATTTTCTTGTCTTCATTGTACGGGATGCTGATGGCCACACTGAACATGGGGTATTTCCTGCCAAAGAAAGCAAACAGAGAGCAGAGAACCAGGAGAATTTTATAAAACTCACCTTTTATAAAACCTATATGATCTGTCATCAGGTCAAGCTGATGCTAAGTTTTCTTAAAAGCTTGTGGACACACAGACAGGATTCTTTGTGTGAATAACTGGCACATGATTCTTTTCCTTCAACCCTTTGGCCAGCAAATGTTTACTTACATACCAGCAATGTGACATTACTGAACACAACTGTGTGTGGAAGTGGAAGTGATTGGAAATGACAGCAACTCAGCCTGGAAGTGGTAGGCCATGTAAAATCACAGAGCGGGGTCAGCGGATGTCACTAACATTCTGCAGAGTCAACAGCTACAGGCTTCTGAACTTGATGTGGCCTTCAGATTAGCTCAAGAACAGTGTGGAGAGAGCTTCATGAAATGGGTTTCCATGGCCAAACAGCTGCATCCAAGTCTCACATCACCAAGTGCAATGCAGAGTGTTGATGCAGTTGTGTAAATCACGCTGCTGGACTCTAGAGCAGTGGACACACGTTCTCTGGAGTGACGAATCGCGTTTCTCCATCTAGCAATCTGATGGACGAGTCTGGGTTTGGCGGTTGCCAGGAGTTACCTGTCGGACTGCATTGTGCCAAGTGTAAAGTTTGGTGGAGGGGGGATTATGGTGTGGGGTTGTTTTTCAGGGGCTGGGCTTGGCCCCTTAGTTCCAGTCAAAGGAACTCTGAATGCTTCAGCAGACCAAGACATTTTGGACAATTCCATGCTCCCAACTTTGTGGGAACAGTTTGGAGCTGGCCCCTTCCTCCTCCAACATGACTGTGCACCAGTGCACAAAGCAAGGTCCATAAAGACATGGATGACAGAGTCTGGTGTGGATGAACTTGACTGGCCTGCATAGAGTCCTGACCTCAACCCGATAGAACACCTATGGAATGAATTAGAGACTGAGAGCCAGGCCTTCTCGTCCAACATCAGTGTGTGACCTCACAAATGCGCTTCTGGAAGAATGGTCAAAAATTCCCATAAACACACTCCTAAACCTTGTGGACAGCCTTCCCAGAAGAGTTGAAGCTGTTATAGCTGCAAAGGGGTCAACATCATATTAAACCCTCTGCATTAAGAATGGGAGGTCACTCAAGTTCATATGTGTTTGAAGGCAGACAAGCGAATACTTTTGGCAATATAGTGTACATTGCAGTCAAAACATCCAACATGGCTGCCTACTTGATGGTGTTTGTTCCAAAGTGCCCTACATTATTTGACAACAGTCACACAAATAACAAGGACAATGATTTTAAAGATGATGCACGGGGGAAGATAATGTTATGAATATTCAAGCTTCTACTGTTGTCAGCAGTTGGTCCCGAAGAAGCTGTGGGTGTGACGACTCTGCGGTGAGTGACTTTTTTATGTGGACTGTTCCTGCTTTCGTGCCTTGTCTCTGCTCCTGCAGCCTTTTCACTCCTGTGAAGGGGAGTGGTTCTGAGGTTTAAGGTGATCAAATATGCAGTGACACAGAACAGTAGCTAAGATAATTTTCGATTCAAACAGCATGAGTGTTGGGTGCAAAAAATGTCAACAGGGTCGGGTGGAAAACAGGGAAGACACCTGCGCTGCAAGTCGAAACATTTTGGTTGACCATAACCCTGTTCACACTTGCAAAAAACCCTGAAATTACCTGGACTTTACCCTGAGAGCCATATGTGTGGTGCAAACAGTTGATATTTCAATCTGACTTACGCTAGTAATTTCCTTGCACCCCTTAAGTGAGCTGAACTAAACTGACCTGAAGTGGAGGGCTGATTTCATCATCCTGTGCAACCGGCATAAAACTGGAAAAGGGAGACTTGACAAGATGGATAAAACCAACCACTGCAGTGGGAGAAGTTTATATGAGTGATGATGTCAGTGAAAACAACCCTTCAAATGTCCAGACGCAGAATTGAATTTGTGTTTCTCTCCTTAAAGAGTTTTGGAGATCATCTGCTCCAAAACAATCACCGCCAAATCTCTCAATCTCTCGTGCTGCTGTTGGATACAGAGATAAAACACTGCAGCTTTCTTTCTCCTGTGTAATTGTAGTATAATCGTCATGTATGTGGTGATGATGCTTTATATTTACTTCTGTGAGCTTCAGTGGTCCTCTAAGCTCTTTAATCAACACTGTTGATGCACTTTTTAACATGTAACACTGAAGTAAGGAGATCAACTGTGATGCAAATTGTTCATCCACTCTCATATTATAAACACTGACTTCTGCTTCCCCCGTCCAGCAGGCCATACTTCCTGCTGAGAGGAGCGAGTGCTAACAACCATGTCAGTGAGTAACCTGACAGGCTGCTCAGGTATTATCCTGAAATATCAGGGTTGCATTTGTGAGAAGGGCTGGTGAGTCCCTTTAACTTTTACTTACTCTGCTCCCTGATTGTCCTGGTAGCTCGGTCTGTACCTGCATTAAAAAAGACACAAAAAATCACCGCTACATTTCATCAAAGATCAAGACTTAAAGGATAAAAGTGTTAAAAGATAAGCAGGTAATACGGTGATTTAATCTCAGTTAAAATACATCAACACACTGATCTTTTAATTGAAATGTGTAAATTGGATTTAAATTCAGTCCCCTTATCTGAAAAATAAACTTTCATCTTAATGTTTAAGACTTACCTGATTTAAATGTGCATTCAGACTTGGTATTAATTGCCCAGAGGGTCCCTTGTTTTGATTTTGAGTTCCTGATATGTATCAGAATATTGGCCTTTTTAGGTACAAATCAACCTTTATTATCTTTGCTATGAAGTTGTCTTATTGTTGGTGTTTGTCAGTTTGTGTTCAGCATAACTGAAAAAAGGTGTGAGCCAATTCTGATTTAATTTTCTGGGAGTGTAAGTCATAGTACAGAAAAGAAGTGTATTAGATTTTGGTGGTGATTTGAATCTGGATGAGGGTCCAAAGATTTTTCATCCACGATTTCTTAACATTGTGAGATCGGGCACATAGAAATGCTGTGGTGGAGGTTTGTGCTTGCAGATACAGTGGCTGACAAGGGCTAACAGCCTATAACAGCCTAATGCAGTTCAATAAGAGGAAAACACCTACAAGAGCAGAAACAAAGCATAACCAAGTACAACAACAGAAGAGCTCTAGGTCTGGAGAAGGGTCTGTAGCACGAAGAGACAGACAAGAGAGACTGTGGTGAAGCCAGCCACTCTTACATTTGACATTCCTACAGTAAATGCTCGGTGCAGAGCGAGAGGGGGATGACAGACAGGCTGAGTGACTTTATCATGTTCCTGTTTTCATTTTACCATCAAAAGTGTAAAATAAGGAGACTTGCATTAATGCTGGCTCTGAGACACCACTTTTTCCAGCATAAATGAATAATTTTGTATAAAATAAAGGTCGATGAATGCATGGCAAGGTTCATTTTGAGCACTTTGGGCAGATATTAAAATAAAATAAGATGATTTCTTCCATTGATACCTGATCAAACTGGTATCATTGTATAGAGGACCACCCGGACTATATGTGCGAGCAGTATAGAGTACTTTTACTGTGTACTTTTCAAGTAAGTAATATTTTTGTGTACTTCCAAAATAGATTGCTCAAAAAGTTGATACAATATCTTTACACTTTCTGGCTCCTTTATTTTACACTTTTAATGGTAAAAGGAAAAAATGAACATGGTAAAGTTACTCAGCCTGTCTGTCATCCCCCTCTGGCCCTGCACAGAGCATTTACCGTAAAGGTTCAAATACATGAGCACTTCAAATGTAGTAGTGGCTGGCTTCACCACAGTCTCTCTTCTCTCTCCCACACACTCTCCCTGCTCCAGACCTTTCTCCAGACCTGGAGCTCTTTTGTTGTTGTACTTGGTTATGCTTCGTTTCTGCTCTTGCAGGTGTTTTCCTCTTATTGAACTGCACTGAGCTGTTATAGGCCATTTGCCCTTGTCAGCCACTGTAAAACATTTTGATATCTGATTGAATCTTTCTGCCTACATCATAACGGAAGTAGACTCACCTGTCAAAGATATCCTTCACAATATATTCAAGTTGGTTTTGGTCCACAACAGCCCATGAGATTCCAGCAGAGAGCGTCAGGGTCAGCGTCACAGCTTTCCAGCACAAGGGCGCCATCTTGAGATTTAATATAACAGCATAGAGGAGATGATAATGATGAAAGCAGGACTGATGGAGGCAGAATTTTTAAAACTGACACTCAGCCGACACACCAGACGGAACTCTGTGGAACCATGACACCGAAACAGAACAAATATAATTAAATTAAGTGTTTACTGTTTTTTGTACATGTAGATTTAAATACTAAAGTAGCAGTAAATTATCTCAGATGAGTACAAATATGTACTTAATGAATGGGAATAGATATGAGCACCTGCAGCTTCCTGCTTCTGAAGAGTGCAGACGCTTTCCTGCCTGCTTCCTTCTTTACTTTGCTTTTAATCGTTTTACTCCTTCTACAAATCCTGGAAAATCTCTATATCCATCATTTCATGAATTATTTTAAGTAAACCATGACATTTTCATATTTTTAACTGATCTGACGAGCCAGGGGCATGTCCGGGGGAAGAAACCAAACAAATTCCTTCTGTGAACGCTGTCAGAGATATCAACAAGAAATTAATGAGCTACAAGCACGGATTTTGATTTGGAAACTGAAAAAGGACTTCACAAGATGCTCCCAGTGGCATCCGGTGGTAAGAAGTCCACAGTTACTTTCAGTAGAAATGGTGACAAACCTGCTACTTTCACCTTAAATCTGAGTGATACTGTGTCTTTTCCAAAGCTTTGCAAAGACCAAAATGCCTCATCTTGGAAAGAACTTGGTGCTAAGCCGAAGCAGCACAAAGTGATGAAAGACAATGTTAATACCTACGTAAAATCACCCAAAATACAGCTTACAAACAGATTTTTGCCACTGTTAGAGACTGAATTGAATGATTCTAACAAACAAAGAGAACGTGGATTATCTCTACAAAACAGGAGCCATAAAGTCGGCAAAAGACCGTAGGCAGACAGACTGGACCAAACATCAAGGACAGAGATACGCTGCTGCTAGGAGACGGTACTATCAGTGGCGTAAACCACGGAAGATTTCAAACATGCTGCTGTCCCAGTGCCGCCGTCTCTGAGATAACAACTCTCCTCCCAAAAGTTTTGTCGACACACCGAGGAGTCAAACAGCTGATCGTGCACGTGGGTGCCGTGAACATCAGAAAGGAACAGACTGAAGTCTTGAAAAGGATTTCACTGAGCTCTTCAAGGAGCTTGATAAAGTGGAGGTCAAGGCATTCATTAGTGGACCTCTTCCAAACATCGACAGGAAGATAAACAAGTTCAGCCGGCTGCTTCAGCTGAACACATGGCTGTCCAAAGAGTGTGCGCACAGAGAACTGCACTACATTAAGAACTTTTATCTGTTCTGGAAACGAGACGACCTGTTCAAGGGAAAGGGCCCACACCTGTGCAGAGGTGGGAGGAGAGTGCTGACGGAGCCCCTCCTCCACGCTCTGAGGCATCAGAATGGGCCGGGACAGGGTCCTGAGCAACCAGTGAGAGAAAGGACGAATGAGAGAAGCATCTCTGTCACAGGACCCAGAGACCGAGCCGGTGTTCCAGCACCAGCTGCCCCACAACAGCCTCCACCACCCCCAGCGAAGGATTCAGGCCCACCGTCGGTTCCACCTCCCCCCAGGCCCTCATCACAGGCCTTGGACCCGTCTGTGACGGTCCCAGCAGAAGTTTCAGACCCAGCAGCACCCCCATCCTCTCCTCTACCCACAGACCAGCCCTGGGCCCCCCCGCTACATCCACCCCCTCTAGAGACTTGTCCCTCTCCTTTCCATCCCCACCTTCCCCCATGGGCCTTCCCGACCATCTTGAAGGACTGATCAAATCAGGATTAAGATGGTTCCCCTCACCCCTAATATAGCAAGGTCAAGACTTCTGTCACCAACTATGCTGAACTCTTCCCCGTATAAAACTGTGCCCCTCAAGTCACACAGGAGCTTCAGCTCTCCTGCTTCACTAACTAAAGCTCCCCCAGCTCCTCCCCCCTCTGTTTTCACCTGGTCCATCACCCAAACTCCCCCCTGCTCGTCCTCCCCTGCCTCCCTCCCAGAGCTGGTATCCCTAAGAGCTAGGATGTACAGGGCCTCTGCTGTCCCAGGACTTACAGTCACGATGAAGGTAATATCAAGCTGGGGCCCTGTGAGACAACATTCTCCCCTAGTGCCATATCTACAGTCACACCACATAGAGTAGATTACAGAAGGACAGTCAGAACATCCAATCAGAGAAATTTAATCCATATCGCTTGTAAGAAGATAATGTCCAGTCCTACTGCAACTAATCTGAAACTTGCTGTGCTCAATGTTAGATCCTCGTCTAACAAATCCTTTTTAATTAATAATTTGATCTCTTCTTATAATCTTGATTTAATGTTTCTAACTGAAACATGGCTTGACAAAAACACAGGTAATGCAGTTCCAATGGAATCAGCTCCACCCAACTTCACATTTCAATCTGAAACACGAGAAAACAAAAAGGGTGGAGGTGTCTGTGCAGTATTTAGAGATCATATGGTTACACACAGGTTGTCATTTGGGGTGTTTTCATCATTTGAGTATGTGTCCTTTAAAATGGAGCTAAAACAATCTCCATCCATACTCTATATAGTTATATACAAGCCTCCCCAGCACGGTCGAAGTTTTATTGATGATTTTACCAGGATGCTTTCAATTGTATGCACAGACTTTGATGGTTTGGTCATTACAGGTGATTTTAATGTACATGTGGATAATGTCTGTGACAGAAATGCTAAAGAGCTCAGTGCTGTCCTTGAAACCTTTGGCCTGACTCAGCATGTGTGTGATCCCACCCACAGCAGAGCACAGCACACTCTGGACCTGCTCATTACAAAGGGGGTTAATATTTCAGATGTCCATGTGGTTGATGTTGCTCTGTCTGATCATTTCTGTGTCTTCTTTGACCTGTCTGTCTGTTTGTCCCAAACCACCCGCTGGTCCTGCAGTTGTTTGGAGGAGACACATAAATAACAGCACAGGTGCTCTGTTCATGGAAATGATAAACTTTGAAAATGCCTCATGTTCTAATGTTGATGATTTGTTGAACTCTGTTACTTTGAGTGTTTTGAATGTTCTGGACACCATTGCTCCTGTGAAGGTTAAAATGGTTAAAAATAAGCAGAAGACGCCATGGAGGAATGATGACTCGGTCAGGGGTTAAGGTTCAAGCCGTTAAAAATGCCATCAATTCCACAACGCCAATAACAACCCTGCAGCCATCGAGACACTTAGAGCTGACTCATTTTGCACCTGTAACTGACAAAACTTTCCAAGAGATCATCACCAGTCTGAGTTCATCTACATGCTGCCTCCATGTGTTACCCACTAGATTTCTAAAGTCTGTGCTGAGCAGTTTGTTACCACCACTCTCTCACCTAGTTAACATGTCACTACAATCTGGAACAATCTGGAACTTTCCCAAAGGCCTTGAAAACTGCGGTCATAAAGCCTCTCCTAAAGAAGAGCAGTCTTGATGCCACAGTACTGAACAACTACCGGCCCATCTCAAATCTGCTGTTTTTAGGTAAAGTCCTTGAAAAAGTTGTTTACCAACAGCTTACTGACTTTCTCCTAAGGAAAGACTCCTGTGATGTTTTCCAGTCAGGTTTTAGACCCCATCACAGCACTGAGACCGCTCTTATCAAGGTGACAAATGACATCCGGCTGAACACTGATGCAGGCAAAGTCTCAGTTTTAGTCCTGCTAGCTCTGAGTGCTGCTTTTGACACTGTCCATCATGAGATCCTGTTACAGAGACTAGAGGACTGGGTGGGCATCTCTGGCTCTGCCCTAAATTGGTTGAAGTCCTATCTAGAAGACAGGAAGTACTTTGTTGAAATTGGCAACTGTGTCTCAGACCACATGGCCTTGACCTGTGGGGTGCCCCAAGGGTCAATCCTGGGACCCCTTCTGTTCAATCTCTACATGCTGCCTTTAGGCCAGTTAATACAAAGTAATAATGTGTCCTACCACAACTATGCAGACGACACTCAGATCTATGTCTCACTGACAGCAGGTGAATATGGACCAGTGGATTCACTCTGTCACTGCATCCAACAGGTCAGTGTGCGGATGCTAAACAACTTTCTCCAGCTAAATTCAGACAAGACTGAAGTCATCGTATTTGGTCCACAGAAACAAAGAGATAGTGTCAGCAGTCACCTCCAGTCTCTCTCTCTAAAACCTACAAATCAGGTTAGAAATCTCGGGGTAATAATGGACTCAGACTTGAACTTCAACAGTCACATCAAATCAATAACATCAGCAGCCTTTTACCATCTAAAAACATTGCCAAAATCAAAGGTATAGTGTCTAAACCTGACCTGGAGAGACTTATCCATGCATTTGTCTCCAGTAGGTTAGACTACTGTAACGGCCTGCTCACTGGCCTCTCCAAACGAGCTGTAAGACAGCTGCAGTACATCCAGAATGCTGCTGCTTGGGTCCTGACCAGAACCAGGAAGTACGAGCACATTAGTCCTGTGCTCAGGTCCCTACACTGGCTTCCTGTGGCTCAGAGAATAGACTTTAAAGCAGCTCTGCTTGTGTACAAGTCTCTCCACGGCCGAGCACCAAAGTACATCTCTGACATGTTAGTGCCATATGAACCATCTCGGACTCTGAGGACCTCAGGGACCGGCCTCCTGCTGGTGCCCAGAGTCAGGACTAAACATGGGGAATCAGGGTTCAGTTTTCTGCAGCTAAAATCTGGAACAGTCTTTCTGAAGATGTGAGACAGGCCTCTACACTGACAATGTTCAAGTCTAGACTCAAAACAGCTCTGTTTAACTGTGCATATGACTGAAAGGATCTGATCTGCACTCTTCTCTTTTAAAGTTCATTTTATAATGATTATTTTTGGTTTTATTTTGTAATTTGATTTTAATGCAATTTTCTTGTTCTGTAAAGCACTTTGAATTACCTTGTGTACGAATTGTGCTCTACAAATAAACTTGCCTCGCCTTGCCTTGCGTAGCACCTTATTAACTTAGTGTCATGCTGTCTGTATGCAGCATGTGTAAAGGTACACCAACATTCTACCTGCTTGTCACTCCCATGACAAACAGACACCAGTCTTTAGACTGTGCTGCAGTAACAAGGAAGAGACAGGCAGAGCTCACCCACTGCTAATTAGCTTAGCTCAAACACTGGGAGTCAGTGGGTGGTGTTAGCCTGCCTCTGCCTACAGTCATCAGATAAACTCTTCAGCAACTCTAAACTGTCCTGTGTGCTTGTCGTGACTGATTTTTTTTACAGCATTATGTTGTGTTATTTATTTTTAGACTAAGATATCACTTGATCTAATTTTCAAAAGAAATACATACGATACTAAACCATAGGGCACATGCACAAACCGCTGCTGACATGCTTTGTTTTGTTGACCTACTTACAAACATTGAAGCTTGCTTAAAATATGCACAGAGGGTTAAGGGTTACTCAAAACTCAAAAACATGGTAATGAGGAAACCGCTTCCTTCACTTTAGTGGACGCACCCTGTCAAACCTGAAGCTCATAAGCCTTTAACTTAAATTTGGCTTTATAACATTTTATTGCATGTAAAATTATTTGTAATCCAGAGACACAAATGAAGCTTTCATAATAAGAAAGTAAATCTTGAGTTCAGGCAAAGTGCAGGTGTGCAGAGAAAAACATTTTTATTCTGCTAATTAAATGTAAGCACAATGACTTGACCTTACCTGGATCAAGATATACTAATTATTAGTACTTTGTGGCCTGAAGAAGTAAAAAGTATACTGAAGTACAAGTATACATTTTAGTATTAAAACATAAGTGTAAGTATTAATGTACTTAGTCTTAGACTTTTCTTTATTATTTTCAGTATGAGCAAAGTTTACTTTACTATACTATTCTTAAGTATATAAAGTACAGTATATAAAAAGTAAACTTTTAAACTTTAAGTATACTGCCTCAGTTTTAGTGTAAAAAAAGGATACTGGTAGTCCACTTGAATCAACTACTTTTTGCTTAGAGCTTCTCCTGGACCTTCAGCAGAGCTCTTCATTACCTTCAAACTGCTGTTCTGTCGTAGTCGATCAGTAAAATGGGCCCTGCTAACACAGCGCTCAGGGACAAAGATCCTTCATTGGTTCTTATACTCAGTAGTGCCTTGGTCCTCTACCAGCCCCTCTTCAAAAGCCTGAACTATCCCTTTAAATTTGAAATCTCAGGTATCAGGATGGTGTTCATGTCCAAAGCTCACCTTTTCAGGTAGAAGTGGATGCTCAGTGGAGATTCTGAAGCTCTGCAGGGACGCCGCTGCTGATGTGGAGGTCGAAGCAGAGGTGGTTTTTATAGAGCAGAGGGATGCCCACACCCTCACAGTGGTACCATGACCTTCTTTGGGCTTGAGTTGGCCTTCATTTGTATCTGCTCAAAGAATTTCCTTATCCAGGTGGACTATTGACTCTATTCGCCATTTTCATAGATTAGAGCTGCTCTTCTTTTATCTTCACACCAACGTCTGTGGAGATAGTTCCACCTCTCTGACAACAAACAGTCCATTCCAGTCAGTAACAACAGGTCCTCATCTTCACTCCAGCCTGAGGTTTGAGGACAGGAGGGTTTTCATTTATGTCCTCTGTCGTCTTAACCTCACACGACCAACGGATAGTTCCATATATCCATTAAAACTTAAACTACGTTTCAGTCCTTAAGGTGCGTACACACCGAATGCGACTTTACAACCTCCACAACCACTCTCCATGTAAAGTCAATGTATAGCCGCAATGGGGCGGAGCTAACCCTCCCTCAGATCTTGTGTGGATGTAGTCTGCTTTTGATCCTTCTGTGTAATCCCAGACCCTCTCCATGATGGGGTCAGACCACCAATTCAGGACTCAGGACAGTCATGACATATGCTGGATGTTTTGGGTTGTCCTGCTTGAGAATAGATATGGGACCAATCAGACGCCTCCATGTATGATGGATAAGTATCTGCTTGTGTTTTTCAGGTTTGAGGACTCTGTTAATCCAGACCAGATCCACAACTCCACCTGCAGAGGTTCAGCCTTGAACATGCTCCACTGGACAGGTTTCCTTGGCCGACCAATGCGCCTATGGTCCTCAGTGTTTCCTGAATCTCTGTTCCTCTTCAGAGATCTTAAAAAGCACATTCTTCAAAGATCTTAAAAAGCACATTAAAACCCCAGGTTCAAGTTCAGTCCATCTGATCTCTGAGGTTTTAATCTCTGAGTTAGAAATTGGGATAAATGACTGGGGATCCCCCCTTAGGTCAGGGTTTCTTCTTGGGAGGTCTGACGATCTCCAGGTACCCTGACTTTTCCAGTCCCTGACTTTGTACAGGTGGACCCAGAAGAACTGGAAACTGAACAATTTCACCACGAGCCTTGTTCCAGGAATAATATAAAAGCCGCACTGTGTAAGATTCTGGCTTTCAGCTCTCTGGTGGCCTCTGTGGTCGTTGAGTGTAACTGCATTGTCGTAAAACAGAGCGCCTCACACCAACGGTCATTTGTTGACATACAGAGGGAGAAGAAGTGAGCCAACAGGACATCCCGAGAGACAAATAAACCATGTGGACTGATAAGTTATAGTCTGATCATGTTTCTATTTGAATAAATCATCATGTACTTACAAGTCCAACAATAACAGGGCCAAATCAGCATCGGTCGGACATCTCTCCTCGTCTTTCAGCTCACGCCAGCGAGTGAACGCCGGGCCAACGTTTAACCCTGTCCAGGCATTTAGCTTGTTACTCTCCTGCTTTCTTTTTCATCATCTTCTCCGATAAAACTTTTCTTTTCTTCGGGTTTTTCGCTGCTTCATGATAACAACTCAACATTTAGCATTCACCTCGACTTCCGTCTTTTAAACGAATCAGGAAGGAGGGGGATGTGATGTACGCCGTAGAGCAGTCAAAGCAGTACAAATTTGTAGTTTTTTTGGTGTGGAAGTGTTCCTACCATCCACCTCAAAGTGATACAGACCCCTTCAGACCATGACAGAGGTGTCATTCAACCTGGTGTAAGGTGATGTACCCTCACAATGACTCTAGAAAAATTACATTAAGGTGTAAAAACTACATAGTGTTGCTTTAATGAAAAAAAAAATAAAAAAATTAAAGTCCAGCTGACTTTGTGGCGAGGGAACAGGAACTCACACTCTTTAAAGGGAAGCCTTATGGCATCATTTTTTAACCAAAAAAGTTTTAATGTTTGTCCACATGTCGATATATTTGTGAACATTCGACAGAAAAAGTATTTAAAGAAAGCAGCAGGATGAATGGAGCTCTCACAACACTGACGGGTCTTCATTTGCATAAATGTGTTTTTGATTAAATTCATCGAGGAGTGTGGCGGATATTTGCATAGATTAGAGCTCGGTTTGGCCCTCTCTTATCTCACTGAGGCCTTTGTTCTGCAGCGTGATGAAGCTCTTCCTCTTCTTCATCTTCTTGTCGAGGTCTTCCCTATCTCCTGTCATGTGATGATCAGACGGTGAACATTAAAGTAGCCCTGCAATTCAAAGCATGATGATGAATCAAAAAACAAAGTAATAACTAAAAAGACAGGACAATAAATTCAATAGACAACAACTGCAACTCAAAAACCAAAAACAACTACGAATAAGGAAGCACCGAAGCAAATCAGAAAATAGAGTAAAAAAACAACTAAAAATAAGGACACATGGTAAAAAAAATCACAAACTCAACAAACTTTAAAGTCAGTTGTTGCCCTGGCCATATTTGATGATTATGTATTGTTTTTATGATTATTATTTGTGGAGATGCTGTTTTCTGTGTGTGTGTGAGTGCGTTTGGGAGTGAGAGCTCTTTCAACAGGAGGATCTATGCAGTAATGCAGGTGGCCTCCTGTGATTGGCTGGAGAAGCGGCCTTCCCATTGGCTCAGGAGGAATGACAGCATTCATATAGCCGCAGGTGTCTCACTGACAGCAGCAGTGTCATTCTCATCTTCCAAACTTACTTATCCTCTGAAACTAATAAAGGAAAATCTTATCTTAACTTTGAGATTGTTGGCTTGCAGTGTTTTTTTTGTATTGGGTAGTTTTTGAGTAAATCCTTATTTTGAGTGCCAGCTTATGCTGCCTTTTGTTTTTGGACCCGTTTTGTTCAAGAGCTCGCTTTTCAGATTGTTATCTTGTGAATACCTTTTTGCCTTTGGCTTTTTTTGTTGGTTAATAAATTGTGTAAGTTTTCTAGAGTGTTCTGGTGTTTAATTTTGGAGGCCGAGAGTGATTTCCCTGCCGCCCTTTTTTTTTTTTTCTTCATGTATTTTTTACCCTTATGTTACGTACCATTCCCCTAGACGGTACGTAACACAGTATATTAAAAAACACAGTAACTAATCACAAAACAACAATGAGAAAATATAGAAACAGATCAGCAAACAGAGAAAATAACCAGGAAAACAAATTTAATTAAAAACAATTGATAAAAAGAACTACAAATGGGAAAAAGTGGTTAAAAATCATAAAACAGAATAAAAAATCTAGACAGAAAAACATGTAAGTAAAACCCAGAAATCCCAAAACACAGCTACAAATATGGAAAAACTGCAACAAATCAAAAATAGAGTAAACATAAAAAACAGAGTAAACCCCCCACCCCCCAAAAATCCAACACAATTTATAATGACAAAACAAAACTATAAATGTGGACACACTGTAACAAATTATAAAACATAACAAAAGCAAAAAAACCCAAAACATTGCAAACAAATTTAATAAAAAATAAAAATCACATAACCCAACATATTAAAAGTAATTTTTAAAGTAAACTGAAAACAAGCTACAGCTCCATCTGCCTCCTAAAAACAAGCCCCTGATTTGTCTAAATTAAGTAAGTAAAAACATGTCAAGGTAAAAATGCCAAAGATGTTTTCATCAGTCTCTGATTCAGTTGTATTCAGTTTTGTCCGAACATAATTCAGTTGTTTATTTATCCCCTGAGTTTTGTTAAGCTGCCACAGGAAACTCATCACGTCCTGTTTTGGTTGTCCAAATGCTTTCAAAATAAAAGCTTTACTCATAAGTACAACTTTTATCGTGAAATCTTTCAGGTTTATCAAAATGGAGTGCAACACATCAGTCAAACCTTTGGTGGTTTGACTGATGTGTTGGTGGATCATTACGGTCTTTACCAAGCGAGTCATCTGTTTAAACTCTGATCGGTGTTTACAGATGTAACGGCGACTGCAGCACAGTCTAAAGAATGGAGTTCATCTGGTTGTCATGGAGTCAGGAGAGAGGTAAGACATGGAAACAGAAAAAGTTGGCATATTGCTTTTAAGTTAACATTTATATCTGTTTTCTCTGTTTTTTGGTTTGACGTGAATGTGTCGCTCTGCAGAGATGAAAATCAAAAAGCCTGTGCTACAGCTCCACACAGCCGTCAACACTTGTTGACAGAGGACTACTCCATAATTGTTGGTGCTGTGGGGTGGACAATAAGGAAGTAGATTTACTTGAGTACTGTAATTAAGTACATTTTTTGAGTATCTGTACTTTACTTAAGTATTTTTTTAACTTGTGATTTCTACTCCACTGCATTTGAAAGACTAATATTGTACTTTTAACTCTACTACATTTCTATGAAGGGTCTCTTTACTTTACTTTTAAATATAGCTCTGAAGTCAGTGGATGAAATGTATTTTCTCTTCTAAAACGTGATCTGCATGTGGTATGTTGAAGTGGTGATGCCGAACCTCGTGCACGCGCTACTCAGATCGGGAAGGTAAACGTTGGACTAACGTTGCTCAGATAACAGGAGTAATGATGGCTGCAGCAGATACACATGACGACTTCACACCAGAGAGTTAAACAGAAAAATGAAAACGGCAGCAGTTGTCCTTTTGTTGATTCAATCCTGGTTCAATAGGCATTTCTATAAGCTTCATATTTTACAAACTTTGTATTCTACAGGCTCTATAAGCAGGTCAATGCTTCAGTCGGTTGTTTCAGTCATTTCTGTAAATTCATTGTGGCAACAATACAATAACGCGTTAGCATTAAAACAGAAATGTACTTTTAATACTTAAGTATTTTATTTACTACAGAGAAACTGAGGAGTCCATCCAGAGCCCAAACCCCGGGTGGAGCGGCTCAGTGAAGACGGTGTGGACGGTGTGAAGGTGGATCAGTGAGTCAGAGGACACCCTGTAGAAGGACAGGGTTCCAGCAGGATGGTCCAAATACACGCCTATCCTGTTAGAGACAGAGGACCAGGAGCACAGGCATGTCTGCATGTTATCGAACCAGAAGGAGAACTGGTCTTTGTCCTCATCGGAGCAGAACAGACTCCAGGACTGATCGTTCCCTCCAAACCTGAACTCAGACACGTGTCCTCTGCCGATTCGTCGATAAGACACGGACACGTACACGCCGCCCCTCCACTCCACCTCCCAGTAACAGCGTCCCGTCAGACCGTCTTCACACAGCAGCTGGTTCCAGTAGGTGAACCTCTCCGGGCGATCAGGGTACGGCTCTTCCTCTCTCACTGCGGTCACCGTCTTGTTGTGGTCTAACAGTCGGAGGTTTCTGTGGACCGTGTTGGTGTCCACTGTGAGTCCACAGGCGTCTGATGGACAGAAGACAGGCCACAAGACAGCTAACCATCAGTGTTTATGCTGACAGCACTTTTTAGTTTAGTTTAAGTTATAGTCTTTTAGTTTTAGTCATAATTTAGTCTCTAACCTGTTTTATTTTAGTCCAGTTTTAGTTGATGAAATTTCACAACTTTTCAGTCGATGAAATCTGCTGTAAATGTAGTCGACTAAAATATGAAGTGTAAAGGGTAAGGCATTTTTATGTTTCCCTGAATTTCTGAAGTCATGTTTTACACTTGGATAAATTTATGTTTGTTTCTCATTAACTCATTCAAGTTGTTTTGACCGCCATAGTCACGCCACACGGTTTACATGGAGACTTGTTCTCCAAAGTGTCAAATGTGAAACTCGTCCATACGTCTACTCTCCTTTTTCTCCCAGGTTTCGACATGATTCTTGCAGCAGAACGTGAGATGTGTGCACAGTACTGACACCGCCATGTTCGCTGCCCTCCCTCCTAAAGAGAGTAGCTCTGATTGGATCACTCCCGCCACCACACAACCAAAGCAGCTGTGATTGGATATATTCCTAACTTGTCTCTACTTTCTACATGACCAAATTAGGTCTGATTGGATTAAGTCTCTGTCAAACATTTTGTCTAGTTTTTATTTGTTGATGAAAATGTCAGTTAATTTAGTTCTAGCTTTTGTTCTGAGAATTGTGCGTTTTGGGGGAAAATCAATAAAGATATTGCAGATCCCACGCGTAAAGCCCAACCAAACAATTGAAGTTGCACCTACAGATCGGATCATTTGTGTTTTTCCTTAAATAAACACTTGATCAATCATCATTAGTTTTACTTTTTAAAGTAAATGTATTTGTGAATAAATCACCACTTCTGTTCTTTTAAAAAATAAACACTTGATAAATAATCATAAAATGTGCATAAATACAGCTCTCTGGGATTCTTCCTTTCATTTTGACTCAAAGTAAGGAGATTAGATTTCAGAGACGTCTGACTTGATGATAAACTTAAATTTGGGAGGTGTAAGGTCAGAGGTCAAGTGACCCACAACTGTGCCTTCACTCTAGGCGAGGCCTAAAAGCCGCCATGCCACAGCTTTAGTTTTGAACCCTCTTGTGAATCTGCTTTGGTTTTGAATGATCATACTGAGTCTCATTTCCATGAATCAGAGTCAACAAAAACGTACATTTTCTCAGACCAGGTTTAAGCCACTGCTCCCCACAATGATCCACCCTGAAGAAAGAGACAGAGCGACTTTGAGTATGAACAAAATCCTCAACGATGACTTTTTAAACCTCAAAAAGATCTGACATTAAACTGAACATTTTAAACACACATTCACGACATTCATGGAGGTCTAAACATGTTTCTTAGACTGGACTCTGCCAAAATAATATTTACCTGAGGGTCCTCAGTTTCCAGAGTGGGTCCTCCAGGCCGTCAGACAGCAGCTTCAGTCCTGCGTGTCCGGGATGGTTATAGCTGAGGTCCAGCTCTCTCAGGTGGGACGGGTTCGATCTCAGAGCTGAGTCCAGGTGAGTACAGCCTCTCTCTGTGATCAGACAGCCTGACAGCCTGGACACACCCACAAACACACATCAATGTTTTATACATTATTTCAGTGAAAACTAAAAGCCAGGCTAAAGCAGATGACCCACTCAGGCTTTGGACGCTCTCTGTGTTACTAAACAGCAAGATGGCTTTGAGTGGGCGGGGCTGTAACCACAGATCACCTGACAGGTACACATCTTTCTGAGAAACTAGAGGAGTCCTAACCTGAGAGTTTCCATCCTACACTGTGGGCTACTCAGGCCAACACAGAGCAACTTCACCCCAGAGTCCCGGAGGTCATTGTTGGTCAGATCCAGCTCAGTCAGGTTTGAGGGTTTGGAGCTGAGAACCGAGGACAGAGGTTTACAGATTCTCTCTGACAGATTACAGCCACTCAGTCTGAAATGATGGGAGTGAGACGGGGAAAACGCAGTCAGTAACAGTTATATGTAAGGGGGTTAAAAAATGTATATATCGTTGCCATGCGAACACATAATGCATAAAAGGCTGCTGGATAAGCAGGACCTCCTCCTGCTGCACTTCTGTTTCTTCTTTCCAATGATCCATGCTCTCAATGTAGCACCAACTCTTCCATCCACTGTAAATGTGAATGACCCAAAAATCTTTTAACTGCGTCTCCTGTGGAGCATTTCCACATGTGTTGGTGGCTCAACTCAACAACCTTATACTTGTTTTGGCACCACGCGCTTCATTTTCAATCACAGAAATAATTTTGTTTCTCCAAAACAATTTTCTGAACCGGTTTGCAAAGTCCTCTCCCTCAACATCCTACATCATCTGATCTGTCGTGATGATAATAATGAACAAGAAGTTCATCCAGGTACCTTTCAGACAGAAAGGGTTTTAGAGAGGGTCTGCCCTCACCAATTGTTTTAATGGGCTGGGGAAATGAAACCTGTAGATATAAAGATCTGTCTGTCTGGTGTGTCATATTTTACAAATGTTTGCATTGAGCAAAACCTGTACTGCAGTGTTAACTTTGACTGATTATTTTCGTCATAGTTTTCACCAACAACCTTTTTTTCCCTGATGAAAACTAGACAGTAACTAATAAAAACAAGTGCACATGGACAAAAACTCAATATAAATTAACTGACATTTGATCAACAAATAAAAACTAGACTAAAATGTCTGACTGAGACTTAATCCAATCAGACCTAATTTGGTCATGTAGAAAGTAGAGACAAGTTAGGAATATATCCAATCACAGCTACTTTGGTTGTGTGGAAAGGTTGGATGAGTGAAGAGGGACATCCAATCACAGCTGCCTTAGCTTGGTGGTGGTGGGATAAGTTGTGGAGCGATCCAATCAGAGCTCCTCTCTTTATGAATTGATATATTCATGTAGAGCAGGTTCACTGTTTGTTGTCAGTTCTGGTATTGTAACTGAGATGCTCTGCCAGGTAGCCTAAATAAAGGTGACTGCATTTCACACAAAAGTTCTATTTGTTTCTGTTCATTTATACATTCAGACTTTACTAACATTCAATAAAGGGTTATTAGATGTTTGATTTTATCCAAGTGTAAAACATGACTTCAGAAATTCAAGGAAACATAAAAATGCCTTACCCTTTACACTTCATATTTTAGTCGACTGAATTTACAGGAGATTTCAACGACTAAAACTAGACTAACATTAAAACAATTTAGATGACTAAATTATGAAGAAAACTGAAAGATATTTTAGGCAAAGGCTATAACTAAAACTAAATTAAAGTGCTGTCAGCATTAACACTGCTGTACTGTGTTGTAGATGTGACAATCAGAAGCTCTGTGTGGACCTACAGGACTGTGCTGGAGGCTTTGACCAGTGGCAGCATCCTCAGAAGAACGTCCTCCGACGCAGCGTGTTTCTTCAAGTCAAACTCGCTCAGATCTTTGTTTGATGACAGCAGGATGAAGCCTAGTCCTGACCACTGAGCAGGAGTCAGTTTATGTTTGAAGTGATTTCCTGATCTGGTGTACGGTAGTATTGCCTTGAGAAGGGACTGGTCATTCAGTTCATGCAGACAGTGGAACAGGTTGACATTCCTTACTGGAGATAAGTTTTCGGCAATCTTCTTCTTGATATACTTGACAACTTGCTCATTGGTTTGCGTGGTTTCTCTTGAGTTTGTTTGAAGACCGTGCAGGAGAATCTGATTTTTCTGCAATGAAAGCCCCAGGAGGAAACGAAGAAACAAGTCCAGATGGCCGTTTGGGCTCTGTAAGGCCCTGTTCACAGCACTACGGTAGAGGTTCCTTCTCCCAGATGTGTTCGTGAACACTTTATGAACTCTGGAGAGTGACTTTTCTGCCAGCAGGTTGACTCCAAAGTTGATGAAGGTCAGATGGACATGAAGAGCAGCCAGGAACTCCTGAACGCTCAGATGGATGAAGCAGAACACCTTGTCCTGGTACAGTCCCCTCTCCTCTTTAAAGATCTGTGTGAACACTCCAGAGTACACTGAGGCTGCTGTGATGTCGATGCCACACTCTGTCAGGTCTGGTTCATAGAAGATCAGGTTTCCTCTCTGCAGATGCTCAAAAGCCAGTTTACCCAGAGACTGGATCATCTTCCTGGTCTCTGGACTCCAGTGTGGATCTCCGTCTGCTCCACCATGATACTTGATGTTCTTCAGTTTGGACTGGACCATTAGGAAGTGGACGTACAACTCAGTCAAGGTGTTGGGAAGGTCTTCTTTGAGCCTGGTCTTCAGCTCATCCTCCAGAACCAAAGCAGTGATCCAGCAGAAGACCGGGATGTGACACATGGTGAAGAGGGTCTGCGATGTTACGACATGGAAGTAGATTCTGTCGGCCTGCTCTGCATCTCTGAATCTCTTCCTGAAGTACTTCTCCTTCTGGAGGTCAGTGAACCCTCTGACCTCTGTCACCATATCAACACACTCAGGAGGGATCTGATTGGCTGCTGCCGGCCGTGTGGTTATCCAGAGGTGAGCAGATGGAAGCAGGTTTCCTCTGATGAGGTTGGTCACCAGCACATCCACTGAGGTGGACTTAGTTGCATCAGTCAGGATCTCATTTTTGTGGAAGTCCAGAGGAAGCCGACACTCGTCCAGACCATCGAAGATGAACAGGACCTGGAACTCCTCAAACCTGCTGATTCCTGCTTCTTTGGTTTCGGTAAAGAAGTGATGAACGAGCTCCACCAAGCTGAACTTTTTCTCTTTCAGCACATTCAGCTCTCTGAAAGTAAACGGGAACATCAGCTGTATGTCCTGGTTGGCTTTGCCTTCAGCCCAGTCCAGGGTGAACTTCTGGACTAAGATGGTTTTTCCAATGCCAGCCACTCCCTTTGTCATCATGGCTCTGAATGGTCTATCTTCTCTACCTAAGGCCTTAAAGATGTCTTCTTGTTTGATTGTTCTGTCTTGTTTGAAAGGTTTCCTGGATGCTGCTTCGATCTGCCTGACCTCGTGTTCGTCATTGACCTCTCCGGTCCCTCCCTCGGTGATGTAGAGCTCAGTGTAGATCTCATTCAGCAGCGTCGGGTTTCCTGCTTTGGCAATGCCCTCAAACACACACTGGCACTTCGCCCTGAGGTAAGATTTAAGCTGGCTTTGAAGAACTGCAGAGAACATCCCTGAATAAAAGCAAACAGCAAATCAGAGAGGCTCTTTTTGGTTTATTGTGAGAGACATTAAGGGCACAAAATCATCTTACTGCTCTGTAGAAGCTCAGCCATCTGGCTCTGCTGCTTTCTCCTCAGGAAGTTCAATGTGATCTTCAAAAACACTTCTCTGGCGCTCCTCCTCAGCTCCTCCTCCTCAGCACCCACCTCCTTAATGTCCTCACTCTCCCTCTCAGGGAACTCTGGGTAATCTGGACAAAGAACCATCTGGAACTTCTTCACCTCACTCCTCACAAAAGTCACTATGTGTTCCTCCAGTTGCTGAAAAGCGAGTAAATGAAGAATTAGACATCTGCTGAACTTCGAGGTCATGGGTTAAAGGTTTGGTACATTAAAGCTGCTTTCACATCGAGGTTTGGTGTGGACTATAATGAAGTCTGTTTCACTTTTTTGGAAAGTTCTCTTGATACGGGATGAAAGCTCACACGAACTCTGGTGCAGACTGAAGAAGTGAATCCAGTCCGTCTGAAAACAGGGGTTCACTTTCAAGACCACAATTGTTGTAAAAGCCATCTGAACCAAACAAGGACCAAACAAGGTGAACAAACCAGAACTGAATTACGGCTTGAGATTGGTTGAATGCAGCAACAGTAAAGATGCTATTGTCGTGTTCACTGACAAGTGAAGAGAGGCTAACGTTAGCATTACTAGCACCACCAGCCTCTAGTTTTCTTAACAGATCAACATGGATGGGCCAGTTTCATCTGATCAGCATAAATATGACTTTATCAGTCTGTGAACTATTTCACCACTTTTGGGGCAAAACGCATCCATTATGACAGGCCTGTACGTCAGCTCGCCTTATGTCAGATCTTAATCAAAACCAAAACTTGCCAGTCTGGCTATAAAGAATCAAGTCTGCATTAACATGCGCAAAACAACCTTTGAAATATAATAACACGAACAAACCAATCACTGACACCACACACACATGACCATCATAAATTAAAGAAATTGACCAGGCTGCTTACTAGAGATCCAGTTTTCAGCAGGACAATAACTGCATGCAGGCCGGCATCTTTATTAAAGTGAAATAGTGACGAATTACTCTCGTGCGCATATCATACATTAAAAATATCACTTGGAGGTTTTCTCTTTTTTTTCTTTTTTTTTTTTTTTTTTTGAGAGGGACAAAATCGATTGAAATCGTAAATCAGGTTTTGTTGAAAAAATTGGGGATTTTATTTTTAAGCCATACTGCCCTAGTTTGAACCAAACCCAGCCTCCTAGATGTGAGAGCAACCTGACACACCATAAAGATGTTGTCCTGGTCGGTTGGATGTTGCCGTTGGATGTTGCTGCTGCCTGCACCCTCTGGGTCCCTCTGCTGGACTCTGTAGAGGACACAGACGGTGTGATGTCTCCACGTGTCACAGAAACAAAGGTCATGAAGGCAAAAACAAACAGTGAATCCAGAGATGCCCTGAACGACTGAAGGCCAAGCCTTCTCTGAGAGTTTCATTAAAACTGAGTGTTTGGTCGATCAGTTCTAGAAACTGTGTCCACCGTTATTGTTTTGTGTGATGGCAGCCGCGGTAAAATCAAGAAACTTCGTAATGTGGTGCTTTTTGAAGTGTGTGATGTTTGGACAGAGACTATTTTGGCTACTTATCAACTGAAGGACTTTGTCCCTGAAAATTGACTTCTGGGCTCATGGACTTGTCACTCTTGAAGGACAAACAGCTGGGGACATGTCCAGAGGGTCTAAAACACAGACAGACAGACAGAGAGAGAGATGTAGACTTGTAAAGAGTCATTGACAGACAGATAGATCATGATCACATGAAGGCCATGTTCCTGTGACATCACGGTCAAAACGCATTTAAGCTCAACGTGACTTTGCGCCTGAGATCGTGTTGCACATCCACGTCGCATCGCCTGTCCATAAATAGCTCATTTTGTCACCGTCACGCCGCTAAGTGACGTCACACCTGCTCGAGTTTCACCACAATCATATCATATCACATATTTGTTTGTATTCGCTGACATTATTCCAACTGTATCCTTTTCCCTCATCTACCAACCGTAAAACACTGCAGCTGATGCAGATGAGGAAGGACAGGACCGCAGAGAACCACTACTTCTGTTGAATGAGGCAGAACTAATGTCCTTACTAACTGATGTTCCCACAGGGACATGGACTGTTCTTCATCTCATCACTGACGTGTTATCAAATCTTCAGCTCACCTCAGGCTCCTGTGAGTCTTGAGACACGTCGTCCATGTGTCATGTTTAGTTTTGTCTTCGTTTTAAGACCACATGATTCAGTCACAGTTACCCAGAACTCCTGACCTCAGCCCTCTGGTTCTCCGTGAGTCACCCTCCAGGTGCTCTTTGTTTCTTCTCTGGGACGTGGACACATTTTTACAGCAGTTCCTGATCTCCAGCCCAAACTTCAGGTGCTTTCGTTCTGATTCAGAGGATTAAATGACTTGTATTTTCATGGTCAGGCACACAGCGCGGCCGCAGCTTCACATCAAACTGATGTGCAATTTCACAACAGCCTGACAATTTTACTCTGGCTGATAGATCCTGATGGACTCAATGTGTAGGTGTGATCATCTCTTTGTCCATGAACCTTATCATCAACAACAACCCAACACTGAATAATCCGATAGATTTATAATCAGAGATCCAGTGTGATGGTAACTTCAGGGCTGGCCTACAAAAACACGTCATCCCTGCACCGCTCTATACACAAGGTCCTTCTGAGGCAGCACTTATCTGTGACCTACCAGAACCTCAGAGACACAAACACTGAGAATCCAGAGAGGGATTATCCACACTATCAAAACACAGATTAGTTAAAACAGGAAGTGAATGTTCTGTATGAATATCTAACAGGCCTGGATTATGTTCACTCACTTATCCGCTGAAGGATGTTCTCCCTGAAACAAGATTCCTGGATCCATGGACTCGTCACTCTTGAAGGACACACAGCTGGGGACATGTCCAGAGGAGCTACAGCACAGAGACAGAGCTCTGGGTGTTAGTGATGAAGGGCACTTAGAGGTCATCTTATAGAAAATTCTTGTTTCATTGATACAGAAATATGAGTCCCTGCCAATAACAGCCCAACATGAGAAGAGTCCCCCCTCTCCCTTCCTGCTTGCTCTACCTTTTTGGATTACCTGTGCCCATTAAAAAAAGATGGAGACACTTCCTGAGCCAATGTTTGTCAAGCCTACAGCCAGCCGTAGTAACATGTCAAATCATGTCCATGCCACAGTAAACATTAGAGCACAGGCAAAATGCTAAAAAGTTGAGATCACATTTCAATCTATCTATCTATCCAACTGTGAATAATACTGCAGTAATTATTGACCTGAACATACAATATACACAGTACTGTAATCACTCATGTGCATCCAGACGTCCCTGTCTGACCACTTATTTTCATCTGCATCACAGCCAGTATCATCCCTTGTGATGCAGAGAGGAAAGTATCTCCTCGAGTGCAGATCTACCCTCTGCAGGTATCTGCTGTCAGGTCATCACACGCTGCATCCATGGCCGTCAGCAGGGCCATGTGGATGAGAGGATGCAGGTCATACCCTCACCTCCAGGCAGAGAAAAACTCCTCCACTGGATTTAGGAATGGGGATTAGGCAGGGAGATATTCCACCAGCATCCTTTCATGTGCTGCAAACCACTGTCTGACCCGATCTGAGTGGTGAAAATGCACTTTATCCAAAACAACAACATACTTGTTCAAATGGTCTCAAGTTAGAGCCTCTCATTCAGGGATTATGTCCCTGATGGGAGCTTCAGAGTTGGCCTTCAAAAACACAATCTGTGATGCTCTATACAGAAGGTCCTTCTGAGGCAGCACTTATCTGTGACCTACCAGAACCTCAGAGACACAAACACTGAGAATCCAGAGAGGGATTGTCCACACTATCAAAACACAGATTAGTTAAAACAGGAAGTGAATGTTCTGTATGAATATCTAACAGGCCTGGATTATGTTCACTCACTTATCCGCTGAAGGATGTTCTCCCTGAAACAAGATTCCTGGATCCATGGACTCGTCACTCTTGAAGGACACACAGCTGGGGACATGTCCAGAGGAGCTACAGCACAGAGACTGATGAAGGTCACTTAGAGGTCACATGATAGCAATCAATCAAACTTTATTTGTACAGTACTTTTCATACCGGACTTTGCAGCATAAAGTGCTTTACTTGGGAAATAAAATAAAATAGCAATAAATGAAACAGAAAGTACAAAATTGTATATAAGACCCCCCCCCCCCCCCCCCCCCCCCCAATACACATACAATACACACACTCACTGACTCAAACACACAGAGACTTAAAATGGAAATTCTGACAGAAAACAGAATTAGAGGACTGAGGAAACAAAGGAGCTAAGACTAAAATGATAATTAAAAATCATGATGAGACATTATATAGAAATACTACAGGGTAAAATAAGTAAATGCGTATATAAATTAATAAAATAAAATTTAAATAAATAACATAAAATTTAAATGAATAATATGCTTAAATGAGAAAGCCTACACCAGGTGTATAATAAAATCAGCTAAAATAGGATAAAAAAAAATGCATTTAGCAAAGAATAAAATTACAAATTACAAATCTGAACTGAAATGTAGAAATAAAACAGAATAAGAGGGTTAAAATAAGTTAAACTACAATGACAAATAATAAATATAATCAGCTAAAAGCCAGATTAAAAAGGTCTTGAGTTTGCCTTTAAATATATGAGCAGTAGGTGCTGCGCTCAGGTCTTCAGACTGTTTCACAGACGGGGCCGTAATAACGAGAAGAGGCTTCACGTATGTTTTAGTTCGGACTTTGGGAACAGTTAAAAGACCTGAAGACCTGAGGGCTCTGCTGGGCTCATAGGGTAAAAGCAAATCTTATAAATAGGAAGGAGCAAGACCATTAAGAGATTTAAAAACTGATAAAAGAACCTTAAAATCAATTGTAAAAGATACAGGAAGCCAATGCAGAGTCTTTAAAATCGGGCTGACGTGGGCTCAAAGGGGAACACAGAGACTAAATACACTGGGAAAACATCAAGCACAGGTGAGACAATCACACAGGTGGAGGGAATCAGAGAGACACACAGAAGGGAGGGCAGGAAGACACCACAAAGGAACACAGGGATTTCAAAATAAAACAGGAAACACACAACACGACACAAAACCTGCACACAAGATGGGTAACTTAACTAAGACGAAGACCAGAATCAAGACAGCAAAAAGGAAACACAAGAGGTCTAAACAAGGAACATAATACAAAATAAAACAGGACAAGCCATATCATAACAAGTTTGCATGTCAGTGATAGTGTCAGTGTCATCAAAATGAAAAATGGTCAGAAGGCTTTGGCGTGTTTTCGTTACGACAGTGTACTCTGGAAGTGTGATTTCTCAATGACAGTTTACTCTGTACATATTTTTCAGTGCAAAAAGTCAGATCTTGGTGACACTACCTGAAAATGTTTAAAACTATCTGCACATACATTTGAGAACTGCAGAACATTATTGTATTTAGTGAGGTAACTGGACATATGTTTGACATTTTTACTGCTTATGCTTTTTGCAATTTTAATTTGTTCACAGCATCGTGCAAAAGAAAAATACACACTTATTTACAACAAACAGAAGAAACACCCTTTGGGTAGAGCAGTACACGACTGAATAATACTGCAGTAATTATTGACCTGAACATACAATATACACAGTACTGTAATCACTCATGTGCGTCCGGACGTCCCTGTCTGACCACTTATTTTCATCTGCATCACAGCCAGTATCATCCCTTGTGATGCAGAGAGGAAAGTATCTCCTCGAGTGCAGATCTACCCTCTGCAGGTATCTGCTGTCAGGTCATCACACGCTGCATCCATGGCCGTCAGCAGGGCCATGTGGATGAGAGGATGCAGGTCATACCCTCACCTCCAGGCAGAGAAAAACTCCTCCACTGGATTCAGTGCACTGTAAAAAGGTTGTTGTAAATTTTACAGTAACTTACTGGCAACAAGATGCCAGTAAGTTACTGTAAATGTCTTTATAGTAGAAATGACCTATTTAATTTGCAACATAATTACTGTATTTTCAACAATAGGATAACCACTGTATATTTATTCAAGTTGTCACTACTGTAACATCATTTACACCAGAAATACTATATTTTCATTCAGTGTATCATGCTGTATTTTATTCTATGCCTTTAAAATAAAAGTGAACTTGCTGTATTTTAGTTTATATCACTGTATATTTTACTGGTAATTTATTAGCAAGATATCATTGTGTAAAAAAAAAAATAAAATTACATACATCAAATTTTATGCAAATCAATACAGATCAAAAAAAGGCCCAACATAAGTCATTGTAACGGTACTTCCATAATATTTCTTTGTCCTAACGGTCTTCTGGAGTTTAGTGTGTTTTGCCAACCAGGAGGGCACTTTAAAAAACAGAGACTAAATAATCCGGGGACACATCAAGCACAGGTGAGACAATCCCACAGGTGGAGGGAATCATCATCAGAGAGACACAGAAGGGAGGGCAGGAAAACACCACGAGGAACACAGGGATTTCAAAATAAAACAGGAAACAAGAGAGACAAGGGAAACAGGACACCAAAACAGGTAACTTAACTAAGATCAAAAACAGGGACATGACAGTAAGAACAAGGAACAAATAGAGGTCTAAAAGAGGAATATAATACAAAATAACAGAACTAGCCATATCATGACAGCATTTATGAGTATAATTAATTTTGACTGACATGACACAAGCAAATGATAATGCTATAACACAGCAGAGAGTGGTATGATGTGTGATGAAAAGCATTTGCAATTTGTTGGAAGAAATGAAAAACTGCTAATGGTGTGCACAAATAACTAAATACTATGGAGTTTGAACTAACAGTTATTAGAAATTTAATTCTGATCTGAGAAATGGAGGAGAACTGTAGTAAAGGAAAATGAAGCTTGTTCCCAATGCTCTTTACAATCAAACATAACTATGAGGGTCTGTTGTTTGGATCATTTACATTTTTAAAGTTGTTGCGTAGCTCTGACATATTTCACAGGTGAAAGTTCAGTTATGAAAACCATCTAAAGCTCATGTAAGATGTTTTCAGTCCATAAACAGGTGTTATAACATGATGGTGCTACACTAAACACTAAAAAAAGAGTTTGGGGATTTCATTGTTAATGTGAACCAGATGAAACACACTGATAAATCATAGAGAACCACATCATTAGAAATATTAAACCATAAATAGGCTGGGTCATAGCTCCTGAACCCAGATTCAGATCAAATCATCTATTACATCAGAGATCATATGCCTCATAAATAAAACTTCAAAATTACTCTCAGGTGGGAACCTTCTTCCCAAAGATCACCTTAAAGCCCTGCCTCATGTTTATCTCACCTCTCGGTTTCATGTTCCTCCCTCTGAACGGTTTTAGAGGACAGGACTTCCCTCTCCGCCTGCACACGCTGGTCCATAACAGAGCAGAACCTTCACACAAACACAACAGCATTTCAGAAAAAATAAATAAATGAATAAAAAAAATAATAATAATAATAATAATAATATTGATAATAACCATAATAATAATATAAACATAAAGACAAAATACAGAGAAAGTTAACCTACAACAAAGAAAGTGTAAAAAAGAAGGTAATTTAAAAAAGTTACTGTGTTTTTGTAATTACTTCCTTTTTTAAAAGGCTTTGACTTTTTCATTCTCGAATTTTTAACCTGCAGATATGAAAAACACTACAGTTTGATTTTTTTAGAAGTCAACTCCACTTAATTCACTTTAAATCAAATTGATTTATTGACACTTTGACAAATTGATTCACTGTAAATCATCTTTATTTATAAAATACTTTAACAACCACAGCGGAAACAAAGTGCTGTACAGAAAAACACAAAACAACGCAGACATAAAACAATTAAAACAATGATGAATTAAAGCAGGTATAAACACTAAAATAATGTTTCTAAAAGCAATTTAAAAAAATAGAAACAAATAGCTAAAAACAAACCATAACACACTAAAACAGGAGCAGAGGCTCAAGCAGGGGTGAAAGCCAAGGAAAAGGGGAAGTGAGAGTTAAGACGTGTTTTTAAACATGGACAGCGAGGAGGCTGGTCTAATGTGGAGAGGAAGCTCGTCCTCCAGAAAACAGACTTGAACTTGATGACTTTTAGACGCCGTAGATTCACTGTTTTTGAACCACCGTGCCTTCACTCATCAGACGATGTTCTTTGGGTGCTAGTTTGTCTTTCTGAATCTCACAGAGGAGGATAAGGTACTCTGAAAATCTTTTTTGGTTTAATCTTTTTCCAAGTCTGTGGAAAAAAATATTTTTTTCAATTATTTTTATTTTACTATTGCTATCATTGTAATTATTATTATTCTTTAGATCAATATTTATTTGTTTATTTTTTTCCCTTTTTTTCTTTCTTTTTTCTTGTTTCCTTTATTATTTTATTGTATTTCTTTAGTCAAACCCATAACTGATGGGATGGGTGAGTTGAGGGTGTGGGTGTGTGCACTTTTAGCGTACTTTTTTTTATTGTATATTATATTTTATTTTGTCTTTTCACTATCTACAGACGTGGACAAAATTGTTGGTACCATTCAGTTAAAGAAAGAAAAACCCACATGGTCACTGAAATAACTTAAAACTGACAAAAGTAACAATAAATAAAAAATGTACTGAAAATCACCTAATGAAAATCAGACACTGCTTTTGAATTGTGGTTCAACAGAATTATTTTTTTAAAAATTAAATAATGAAACTGGTCTAGACAAAAATGATGGTACCTAAAGAAAAGATTGAAAATGATTTGACCATAGGGACATGTTAAACCAAGGTGTGTCCTGTAATTATCATCACAGGTGTCTTCAAACCTGTAATCAGTCAGTCTGCCTATTTAAAGGCTGAAAAGTAGTCACTGTGCTGTTTGGTATGGTGGTGCGGACCACACTGAACATGGACCACAGAAAGCTAAGGAGAGAGTTGGTTTTGTTTCAGAGGGGTACCAACAATGTTGTCCACGTCTGTGTATTATTAATTGAACTTGACATTGAACCATTATTGTTATTTTTTATTTAGGGTCCTCGCCCAAAGTGAAAGGACCCCTCTAGCTGAGGGGACCAAATGCTGGAGCTCACCATGTTCTCTCTTCTGGAGTCAGAAGTGCTCATTCAGGTCATTCTGATTCTGATTCTGATGTGTTTTATTAAACTAGGCACCAGGTCATTGTCCCTGATGTCAAGTCTAACAACATTTGACTCATAAAATGTTGTTGCTCCTGATGTGACCGGACAAGCACATCAGAACCTTCCTCCAAAGTATTCTCGATTTATGCCGTTGATTTGCAGCACCCTTTATGTTCAAAGGTCTGTCTTTTGGCTGAAACACTGCTGTCTCTAACGACCTTAAACATCTGCGGTTAGCTTTCAATCATGTTTCAGCACCTGTTGCCCTCCTCCATGTGTGTCCCTTAAGGGGATCCCCTTTTCTTCATGTCACTTGGTTTGATTTCTAAAAAGGATGCTGTGTCTAACCGTCTGTCGGCAGACTGCCTTTAAATAAGAATGATGGCAGCTCCAGTGAAACTCTCATGGAGTGTGTTATTGAAGCCTTTTTAAAGATTTACTGAATCTGAAACAGACTGCTGTGTTTGGCCCCTGTGGACCTGTTGAGGCCCCTGCTACAGTCACTCTGAAGTGATGCTGAACTGGATTAACCGAAAAACTCTGGTGTTAAACCCAGCTTTTATCACCTGAGGCTTTTATCTACGACCAAACCTGTTTTATCTTGAAATGATCTGGAGCGACTGCTTCATGCTTTTATTTCTTCACCTTTGGGCTGCTGTAACAGTCTTTATACGGTAAATCAGGCTCAGTCACACCTGCACAGGTAGTCCAAGATGCTGCCGCTCTCTTTTAACAGGTACGAGGCAGCAGGAACATACCCTCTCCATCAGCTCTCCGTTCATTTTAGAGTTGTTTTTTTAACATTTTATTCTGAAAACCCCGTCACATCTCTGATCTTCTAAAGTCCACATCCCGGTCTGTGGGGCTGCTCCTGCTCGTCAAATTCATGGTCTGCAAAGGTTCAGGGAGGTTTGGTTGGGATTTGCTGGAAATGGGTGAGCGAATCAGGAAGAACTAATGACGTACTTGCATGTTATAAAAAGTCAGTCAAACCAGAAGATTCGAGTCCATTAGGTTTGTGCAGGCACTGTTCTGTACTTCACCTGTCTGTCTTCCCAAATAAATCCGCACCAGACTACAAATGCTAGAGGCTCGTCTCCGTGTTGTTTTTCCTGCATTTTTGTTCTGGCGAAAACTTTTCAGAAGTCTGTGTGAGCATGGTAATAGTTCAGTTATCGACACTTAAATTCAGCAACAGTTCAAGGTGGGAGGTACGAGCAGGAAGTGCCTACTGCAAAAGTTAGCATTGATGCTAACCGCTTCAGTGGCAGTTTTATCAGGTCTTAAAGTAAAAAAGTAAAATCAATTAGCAGATATACATACATATATACATTAATAAATCTAAATAATAAAATAAATATACAAAAAAAATTTCATTAAAATTTTACATTAAATTTAAAATTAATTTAGTTAATTTTAAATTCATGAAATATTTTAAAAATATATGTTTTATTAATCAATTAAAAACCATTTTTTATTAACTGTAAATTTAAATAATTTTTTTCATTAATTCTTTATTAATTTTTTAATTATTTAAAATTTTATCAGAGTTTGATCAAAAAGTTACTTATCAAAAAACAATAAAATCTAACAAACATCTCTATAGAAATGACATTTTGGCTCCACTTCCTGCATGAGTTTGATTTACAAAGTGGCCCACGTTCTGTCCTCTACACCGCTGCAGTATCTGATCGGCCTGTAATGAATCTGATTCAGATTCAGTTTTATCAGTGTCAAAGAGGGCAAGTTGTGTTGCAGCGAGAAGCACAAAAAACACACAAGACATCGAGTTACAGAACAAACATATCACACAGATAGATGTTACTGCGCAATATGCCAGTGCACGCAGGTCGGAATATTAAAACAATGCTAAAATAGTATTAGAACAGGATTTGGGCACACAGTGATCAGTACAGCGCACACATTTATATGGAGACACTCAGCGTCCAGTCAGTGCAGTCTCTTGAAGACTGATGCCTGAAGTGCCTCTCATTGCAGGCACAGAGGCTGCAGCCACAGCCACATGGACATCACTCCCTCCTCTCAGCAGCTTTCAGTGGAAAAACTGATGGAACAATCGTCCAATCAGGTGCTTTGAAAGGTTCTGCCCACTCCCAAACACTCTCTATGGGCTCTTTCACAGCTGGACCAGTGAAATACACTGGACGCTCCATCTGGCGTGTCCAGTTAGCTTACGCGTGGACAGAAGGACAGAACGCACAGAAAGACCTCCGTTTTTAAAAATTCAGGATTTTTTCTTCGACCGTCTGAGACCCCCGTTTTCAGACAGACCAGCATTCAGGTCTTTGGTCTGCACCAAAGTCCACGTGAGCTTTCACACCACCATCAATCAGACAAACTTTCCATAAAAGCAAACCAGAGTCCATGAGGGTGGGACCAAAGCGATCTAAGCGTGGACTGTGGGCGGCATTTGCCTGTGAACAGAATAAACCTTTATTCGTCCCACACATGCAAATTACAGCATTACAGCAGCAAAGGGGACTGCAGTGATACATAAAAACTAGACTAGCTATAAAAAACAGCATGTGCATTATTATATATAAAAAGGCTAGAAATATGAAACTAAAAACTACAAAATAAGAAATATCTACACGTTAACAAAGTAACTGTCCAAACTATGTGGAGCAGCAGTTTGAGGGTCTTTGTCAACACTGAGTCAGAGCAGTGATTTTTACGCTTCTACGCTGACATCCTGCTGCACAACTGAACACTTTCCCCTTAAATCAGAAATCTAAACTGCATGTCTGTATTTATCTCTGTGTATTTACGCTGTCTTCATGCCAACAGTTGTGGAATGACCTGACCATGAGGTCCACTCAGATTCAAGCTGAAATCCAACTGAACCACACAAAGTCAGAATCAGAGACTCTGACCACAGCTCATAGTCTGAGAGCTAATCCCAAAACCAAACACAGCCTTAATCTGTTACTGTGTGAGTGTAAACCTACCTCTCATAGACCTGGTCTGCTGCCGTGCTGCCTGTCACTTCCTCGTTCCTGTTATGGGCGTATCAGCACTAAGACTGTGTGAAACATGCAGCTCTGTTCCTCAGGGTGGAGTTTGTTTGAGAGAGTTACCCTACCATGAGGGCTGAAACCTGACGATGAGTCCAAACTTACTTTGAGTTTTTAATGACCTGCTGCTGTGGACCTGCTCCACTCCATGAGCTCTGTCCTGCATCAACAACAACAGAAACAACATCATTTAACATAAATTCAGACTTTTAGACCATCAAACCCATTTTAATAACAGTTCAGCTAGATGCAGTTATATTAATCAACATCATTCCTCTCCAGATTATATTCATTATAGATATTAATTTTATTATTAGATTGATCTCTCTATCCATGGCTGTATTGATCATTCATCCATAGTAACTATCTTTACAGACATATAAACATACAGATTGACTGACTGAATCTATATTCAGCAGGGACAGATGTGATGAGGACAGATCCATGATCTTATGATGATCATGATGATCTTATTTCAGTCCCTCTGTCTCTGCCTGGATGGATCCATCCCTCTCTGGATGTATGTCTGTTTATATAAATACATTTATTATATGTATTTGTATATATGTTTATATGCGTATCTATAAATGAAGAGTTTGTCTTCAGCCTGCTCTAGTGTAAAGTGTCTTGAGATAACACTTGTGATGAACTGCAGCTATACAAATACAGATTGATTGATTGATTGACTGATTGATTGATTGATTGATTGATTGATTGATCATCTGGTGTCCTGGTTTGTGGACTACCTGACTGGCAGACCACAGTGTTTCCTGTAGTCTCACTTTTACTAATCACATTTTTCATTCATTATATTTATTAGATTAGATTAGATTAGATAGAACTTTATTAACCCCTTTGGGAAACTCCCTCTGGAAAATCAGGATTCCAGTAGCAGTTTAAAAAAAAGTAGATAAAAAGATAAATCAAAAAATATATACAGATAAATGTAAAATAATTAAAAATTAAAAATAAAGATAAAAATAAATCATTATGTTTAATTAATACATTTATAAAATAAATAATAATAATGATAATAATAATAATAATAATAATAATAAAAATCTAATGATAAATTAAAATGATCTAATAATAATCTAAATAATTTTATCATAATGTTGGTAATTTTGCTTTTTTCTATTTTTCTGTTAATTAAAAAAATTTGGATTGGTCTTTTGTGGCACGGTGACGCAGCAGGTAGCTTAACAGAAAGGTTGTTGGTTCAAACCCGGGTCTTTCTGTGTGGAGTTTGCATGTTCTCCCTGTGCATGCTTTGGTTCTCTCTGGACACTCTGACTTCCTTCCACAGACCAAAAACATGCTAATTGCATTACCTGGTGACTCTCAATTACCCCTCGGTGTGGGTCTGTCTCTTTATGTGGTCCTGCGATTGGCCGGCAACCGGTTCAGGGTGGACCCCGCCTCTGATCCAGTGTCAGCTGGGATAGGCTCCGCCCCCGTGACCTCAAAGGGATAATCAGTACACCGTAGATCATGAGGATGGAGCGACCAGCTTCCATCAGACTTCACAGGTTTATCCAGTAAAACTGTTTTTGAAAAGCATTTGAAAGCAACCAGTGTCTGGCGATATCTTTATTACAATCAGAGATCAAAATGCCAAACCAACATCTGTCGACGCCAACACTCGGCATCCCCCCAGAAAAAATGTGATCTCTGTCTAGATGTGACGAAAAAAACAAAAACTGCACTTCAGCTGAACTGAAACTAAAGTGAAAAGTTCCACATATCTAACCAGTTTTTTCTTGATATTGATAAATTACCATCCTTGCCCCATCTTCCTTCTCCATTGGACTATTGTAGCTCTTAGAGATAACCCCATTGTTCAGGTCATCCTAATAAGCACTTATATTAGATCTTCAAGGCCTGTTTTATTTTTTATGTAATGGTCACGTAGTTCTGTGCCTGAAGGTATCTATAAAGTTCGTTTTTTTCAACACCATATTTTCTCTTCAGATTGTGTTTTAATGTGTGGACGACCAAGGTACGTTTTATGAGTATGTTTCCTGGGTATAAAAGACACAAACAGAAACAAAAAACAGGCTGTTTATTTGTTTTTCCCTTTTACGCAGAAAAATAAAAACAGGAAACGGTTTGTTTGTTCGTTTTTTGGTTTTGGGCAAATAAATAAGGAAACAGTTCATAATTTAGTTTTTCGTTTTCACAAAAAAAATGAAAAATTAGTGGGCGGGATTTCGAAGCCCACCTGTGCGGTGCCCATCAAAATAAAGGTCCTGCCCTTCAAAATAAAGCTCCTGCTCTGTCAGGCATGAAGAAACTGACTTTCATGTATTCCCTGCCCCCGTATGCACCTATTCTAAATTAAAGCAAGTTGTGTACACAGTACAGTGTTTACACGGAAGTAGGCTATCTATGGAGTAAGAGAGAGAGATTTATCAGCGACGAGACACAAGACCAGACCGACGAGGCTCACTGATGACCAGCAGGTGTCGCTGTGCGTTAACGTGGCCATCAATCATCCCCTAAAGGGTATTACTGTTCTGATCTTATAATTCAGGAGTTTTAGAAGCACCTTTCTCGAACATCACTTCTGTGATTCTACCTTGCAATCAATCAAAGAAAGGATGCAGGTGTGATAAATGCTCTAGCCAATCAGAAGCAGCCATCAGTTAAGCTCAGTCACACCTGCCATATAAGAGACCGAGAACAAATCACAAAAATTAAATAAACCTATTTCTCTGATGTCAGCTGTAGTATATATGGGAGGAGATGTTTGATCATCAGGCGAAGTGTGGTGTCACTACAGTCAAGAACAGTTAAGTTATTACAGTTTTTATAGTCGTGACCTATTAATGAATATATGTCAATATGAAAAAAATCATATAAAATACAATAAAACATATGTCCTTAAAGTCAGAGCTGTAGTATAAACTAGAAGAGATTTTGGATCATCAGGGTGAGTTTGGTGTCACTACAGCCAACAACATTCAAGTTATTTCAGTTTTTATAGTCATTCCCTAATAATTAATATGAGTCATTATGAAGAAAATCATATAAATTACATTAAAACTGAGTCTTCTAAAGTAAAAGCTGTAGTACTAAAGAAGACTTTGGTGAGTTTGGTGTCGATACAGTAAACAACAGTTAAGTTATTAAAGTTTTTATTGTCATTACCTATTAACCAATACACCTCATTATTAAAAAAAATCATATAAAATACACAGAAACCTATTTCTCTAAAGTCAAAGCTTTAGTACAAACCAAAGGGGATGTTTGATGATCAGTCTAAGTTTGATCAACACAGTGAACAACAGTTAAGTGTAATCCAGGTTATTCAATGTTTTTTTTTATTTGTGATTTTAATTGTTTTGGTTGAACTTTGTGACCCCCGCTGTGTCTGAGTGGCCCTCGTGAACCCCCACAACCCAGAATCTGTTTAAATGATTTTAGGTGAATCTGCTTTTGATTTATATTGATTTATTTGACTTATTTCCACCTCCAAACACTCACCTACACGCCGTTGATCAGTAAACCAATCAGGACACAGCCCACCATTCATAAGCATTGGGTTCAGGTGAGCTCGTCCTTTAGTCTTCAGATGAAGAGCAGACACAGCGGAGGAGACTAACGCCACACAGGTAATGATCCATTATCCCGGTGAGCTGCACTTTCTTTCTTTCTTTTCCTGTCTTTGTTGTAATCTTTATGTTCCGTGCCCGCGGTAAACGCAGCACACCATTCTTTTAAAGGTCATTGTTTTAGTTTCATCTTGTATGATAACATGATTTTGACCTCTTTCAGGTCAGGTTTTATTTCCCCATGAAAAACGGAGAATGAAGACGATGATGGCGAGCTGGACCACGGACTGTTGTGTCCTTCCTCCACATGGTTTTCACCCCTGGACCCTGAACACGTTTCTACCCCCAACAGATGAAAAAAGACTCTTTCACCCATTTTTTCTTTAAAGACGTATTTATGCTTTTGTTCTGATTGACTTGTGTTTATTTTACTTGAACCTGAAGAATAATATAATTCACTTACTTGAATTCATTTTTTGTCTGTCTTGATTTCACACATTCAGTAATTTTTTTTTGAGCTTCATGGGACGAACCTTTGTTATTTAATTGAATTATTTTTCCTGTTACACTTTAATCCTGAGTGTTTGAGTTAAGTTAAAATAAACTTAAGAGTGAAACTGAAGTAAAACTACATTTAATTTGATTTCCTTTAACTTCAATTTAAACAGAACAAAGTTATCTGAACTCAAAATAATTTTCTTTAAATTCCATTAAATGAAATTTGGAGTTTAAACTAGCCCCGAGTTAAAACGAAAATTGAAATAATCATATTTTTTCCCTAAAATTAAATAACATAATAAAATAAATTATTCCCTAAAGATTATATATTTAAGTTGATGAAAATCAAAGTTAACAACCTCAAATTGTTACATAAGTTACTACAGCTTTTATTGTCCTTGCATATTAATTCACACAATTTACTAAAACATTTAAATCAAATCAAAACCTTTTCTGCTAAAGTAAAGTAGAGATCACCATTCATGTTCTGTTATTTTGTTGGTAGATCTCATAACTTTGATGGCATTTGCTTTATTTTCAATCAAAAAGTCCTGTAAAATATTTAATTAACTCTTAAATAAGGCCTGCAGTATGTAGGCATTCTGAAATACACGGTTATCTATTAAATAATGTGGCTGCACGTATCAGGACAGAACTACATGGTTCAGTTAAACTGGGTGTTATATACTGAAGGTCAGGTTTTCACAAAACTGCTGTGAGTTTCCAATAAGTGACGTCTTTGGTTTACTGTGAGCTACAAGTCCAATTCACACTGCTGTTTCAACCCGAGTATTTCTGCCCCTGTGATGCTCGGCCTCACTGTGAACGTCACTGAGCTGGAATGAGCTGATCCAACTAAATCTGTCTCCAGAGGTGGAAACAGAGGTTTGATATTAGAGAAAGGGGAGCACGCCGACGCCAAAACAGGAGCTGCAGGTGTCTGTGTCTTCATGTGGAGGCTCTCAGATGTTTTTCTATGTGAGTTCACACAGACACGACAGCCTCACCAAATGAAGGTGAATGTCCAGAGGTGTAACAGAGCCTCACTGTGACGACTGTGGAAAGGCACAGTGACCATGGCTGATGTGTTTTAGCTCAAGGGTCGTAAAATGATTCACTCAAAACTTGATCATTGCATATTCCTGAGATTTGTGGTGAAATGGAAAAAACTGCAGCTGAATCTTGTTGTACATTAACTGAGGTGTTTGGGGAGCACTCCATGTCACATGTGTTCGACTGGCACAAAAGATTTTGTTAAGGACAGAGGATGTCCTAACCCAGCACATCAAAACTTTGACCACACTAAAAAAAAAATTAAACCAACGGTTCGACACGGACAACAACTCAGTATAAGAATAACAGAAATGGTCTCTATTAAATAAGACATCTCTTCAAATTGTTTAAGTGTGTGCCAAAATGTCCCAAAACACTTAAACATGCAGGTTTCCTTCAGTTTGTTCCAAAATGTCTCAGAAATTTGCTCGTTTTTTCCTTTTGATCACAAGTCAGAAGTTTTGGCACATTTCCCGACACATGAGCAAAAAACACCTGCACTTCAGTCAGGAGCTCGCAGTGAAGTAAAGACGTCACTTATTGGAAACATACAGAAGCTGTGCCAGAATACCCAACCTGATGAGCTCAGTCTCATTATTTAACAGCCCAATCTTGTACAGCTGGACTTTAAATGGACTTTGCTGGTTTACTGTTCAAAGAAGATTAGCTAAGCTGCTCTGAATAACAATAATAACTTTATTTGTAAAGCACTTTTAAAACCAAAACTTTACAAAGTGCTTTGACGAACTGTCAGGAACACACAGACAAAGCTCAAAAACTGGGGCACAAGGAAACAGAAACAAAAAGCTCAGTTCAAGTCAAGGCACTTTTACAGAAAGACACAAAAAGGAATAAAAGACACCAGCAGGAAAAGTTCAGAGGAGAGTAACTTCAGGTGTCAGGTGACTTTGGGCCTGTGAGTCAAAGGTCCGGTCCACATGTCATCAGAACCCAGACAAACAAGAACCAGGCAACATAAACTGAGACCATGAGGACTGAAGTAAAGCTAAAAACATAAACTTGGTAAGAAAAGAAAGAAGAGGCAAAAGGCGGTTAAAAAAAAAAAAAAAACAGGACAGAAAATGTAAAAAGATGAAATTCTAATGATGAAATAATAAAATAATAGCAAAGTTAAAATAGAATAACAGATACGTGCAAGAGATAAAACAATTAAAAAGCCTAAAAAGTTATCTATGAAAAGATTAAAAGTGTAACAAAGGTGAATCATAGATTAGATAAAATCTGAATTAAAAGTGAGTAACTGCATTAATGTGTTAACATAACATAGAAGATGTAAATAACTGAGGAGGGACTTAAAAGTAGTGGGAGGTAAAAAGATAAGAGCAATACTGACAGAAAAAGCTAAAAAGCTAAAAAAAGAGAAGATAAAAGATGAACGACGGCATCACGTAAAAGCAAGTCTGTGAAAGTGAGTTTTTAAAAGAGACTTAAAGGAAGCGACAGACTCTGCACGCCTGATCTCCTGGCAGGTCGTTCCAAGGTCGATCCAAGGTCGAGGAGCTCTGATGGAGAAAGCTCCATCTCCTTTAGTTTTGAGCCTCGACTTTGGGACGACCAGGAGGCCTTCGCCAGAGGATCTGAGGCTGCGAGCCGGCTCATATGGAGTCAGTAGCTCAGAAATACAGTTTGGAGCAAGTCCCATGAGTGCTTTAAAAGTGATCAATAAAATCTGAAAATCCATTCTGAAACTGACAGGAAGCCAGTGGAGGGAGGCTAAACCTGGAGTGATGTGATGCCGTCTACTGAAACCAGTTAAAAGCCGAGCTGCTGCATTCTGGACGAGTTGGAGGCGAGAAAGAGATTTTTTATTTACACCAGTGAGGAGAGAGTTACAGTCGTCCAGCCTTGAGAAAGTGAAGGCCTGGATTATTTCTTCAGGATCTGGTGGGCTGAGTATTTGTTTAATTTTTGAAACGGAGCGAAAGTGAAAGAAACGGGACTGGATGGTTTTATTGAAGTGGGAGAAGGTGAGATCAGAATCAAAGAATACTCCAGGATTTCTGGCTGTTGGTTTGATGTTCAATGAATGTGGACCGAGATAAGACTGTATGAGGGGGGATTTTGTATGTTACAGAGGATTATTTCAGATTTTGAGTTGTTCAGTTGAAGGAAATTTTCTGCCTCAGGTCTCAGGAGAAGGTATATCTGTGTGTCGTCTGCGTAGCAGTGAAAGGAGACCTGGTGGCGCTGAATTATTTGGCCAAGGGGCGGCATGTAGATAGAAAATAAAATTGGACCTAAAACTGAACCCTGCGGTACACCACAGGCAATGGCAGCAGTAGAGCTGTGATTGCCTGTGGTGACCGCAAAGGTTCGCTCTAAAAGATACGACTGAAACCAGCTAAGTGCAGTGCCCCTGATACCCACACAGTTTTTAAGACCATCAATTAAAATGGCATGATCAACTGTGTCAAAGGCTGCACTGAGATCTAAAAGGATTAAAACTGAGCCCTCCCCTCTGTCTGCTGCTAGAAGAAGGTCATAGGTCACTCTGAGGAGGGCCGTCTCAGTGCTGTGACCTGCTCTAAAACCAGACTGACATTCTCTAAGAGGTTGTTTTCACACATAAAACCTAAAAGCTGAGTAGAAACCACCTTCTCTACAAGTTTAGATAAAAATGGGAGTTTTGAAATTGGTCTAAAATTGTTAAAATCAGTGGGGTCGAGGTTTGGTTTCTTTAAAGGGGTTGGACCACAGCGTGTTTCAAAGCAGAGGGAAATACACCCTCTGACAGGGAACTATTAATAATGGATTAAATGCTGGGCCCAACTGTGTTAAAAACCTCTTTAAGAAATCTAGTGGGAATAAAATCAAGACTGCACGTAGCTGGTTTCATGTGGGCTAAAATATCAGATAAAAAGGGTGAGGACAGCGGCTCAAAACTGCTAAAATAATGGTGAACTTCCCTACTTATGACTACAGGGAGATCAGGAGGAGTGATCTGATGCCTGATGTCCATAACCTTGTTAATAAAATGAGTTAAAAACTTCTCGCAGGTGTCTTGAGAAGCATCAGTAAAATAAGAGGGGAGGGGTTAGTTAGGGAAACTAAAACCTTAAATAAAACTCTGGGGTTTCAATGATTGGCTAAAATCAAATCAGAATAAAATGCTGCCCTTGCATCTTTAACTGTCTTCTGGTAGTTTTTCAGGAAATCTTTCCAGATGTCATGAAAAAGCACCAGCCCAGTCTTTTTCCATTTACCCTCATTTCTTCTCCATATTTTCTTCAGTTCATGTGTGGACTCTGTCAGCCAGGACTGGGGCTCTTTGTTTGAGCTTTTCACTTTCAGAGGAGCTACAAAGTCCATGATGGTTCCTCGAGTATTGTTAAAAAGAGAGACAAGCTCTTCTGTGTTAGAAACTGGATTGAAATCTGGGTTGAAGGCAGCTAAAGATGCAGAAATAAAAAGCTCTGTAAACTTGCGAGCAGATGTTGAATTAAAACCCTTCGATGAACAGGAGTATGATCAATAAAAGAAGGCTGGGATAAAACCACAGAGAATAAACCCAGTTTGTGATCTGACACACAGATATCCTTGGTTAAAAACTCCACAGGACTAAGTCCAGTAAATTAGACCAAATCTAGGCAGTGTTGGTTCCTGTTTTGCCTGGGTTACATTAAAGTGTCCAGAGTTTCAATAAAATCAACAGTCATGGGTTGAGAGGGACAACAGACGTGTACATTAAAATCACGTAAAATAAGAATTCTGTCATATTTACAAATAAAATAGGATAAAAACTCTGAAAACTCTTGAATAAAAACAGTGTTGGGTTTTGGGGGTCTATAGATGATTAAGATTAAGACAGGGTCTTTCAGTTTAATAACAAAAGCGAGGTGCTCAAAAGAAGTGAAAGTGCTCAGGGTGATGGGGTGTATTTAAAAAGGGGGTCAGACTGCCAGAGTGTTAAAAAAACAGATACTTAGACAAATGTTTCAGAGAATATTTGATAAATTACCAGCTGAGGCAGAGAAAGCCAGTGCAATGTGGGAATAATACTTCAGACAACAGAGAATGGTTGTAATTTTAAGAGGTCTGCATTCAAGGGTCAGCTCACCAAAATTACTAGAAAGACATTTCTTTATTAAGTCCACAGACGCTGTCATCAGCCTCCATTTTCAGCTCTGCAGTTTTGGTTTATCACATTTTTTTGTTGCCCCTCGTCACGCCACATGAAGCCTTTTTCACCTCAGAAGCACTTTGATTGATCTGATGTGTGATGAACGAACTCATAATCAGTGTTCATTTTGACAGCACTTTTTAATTTAGTTAGTCTTTTGCCTAAAAAATCTTTGTTTTACTCATAAGTTAGTCATCGAAAGTGTTTTGATTTTAGTCTAGATTTTATTTGTTGATGAAAATGTCAGTTAATTTAGTTTGAGTTTTTGTCCATGTGCACTTGTTTTTATGAGTTACTGTCTAGTTTTTGTCAGGGCAAAAAAGGTTGTTGATGAAAACTATAACGAAAATAATTAGCCGACAAAATGAACACTGCTCCTAACAAAAACAAAAAAATCATCCATCTGCAGAATCAGAGTCTATCTGGTGTGGGAGCTTCACTGATCAGCTCTGAAGTTGAAGCCAAAGGATTAATCATAATAATATTAATAATAATAAATAAAATGTATTATTATTATTATTATTATTATTATTATTATTATTATTATTATTATTCCTCCTCTGGCTTCAACTTCAAACTGAGACTGGTCCCGTGAAGAGAAATTCAGGATTATGTTATATGAGGCAGGGAGAGCTAATGTGACAAAAAATAAAAAAGGGAACCCCCTTTTAAAAATACTTTGGTCAGCCCAGAATGTGCAATAAAACACTGAAAACACTTTAAATTTAACAGGCAGTTTTTCTTATTTCCAGTCAAAATATCTGAAGATGCATGATTTCAGCCAGTTTCACTTTACAAGTCTTGGTAATCAGATTATTTCAAAATATAAGAAAACAACGACCTGAATTGCTTGTTTTAAGTGAAATATGGATAAAACATATTTTTCTCAGGATCTCTTAAACAGGTTTTGGAATTTTAATAATAAACTTGTAGGGCTGCTCGATTATGACAAAAATGATCATCATGGTTGTTTTAACATATATTGAGGTCAGGATTTCTAAACACTAACCACCGCTGACAGACCATGAGCTTGAACACTCTTTACACGACCATCACAAAAGTCAAGGAGCAGCCGACAAATTAAACTGTATGTGTGAAAAAAAATATTAGATGGAAAAATGTGCAGCATGTCTCGAGGATTCTTTGAATCTCAATTACTGTTTTCCAAATTGTTGTTATAGTTGTGATTAAACTCGATGAACTGCCCAGCTCTACAGACTGGTGTGGATTTATAGTGTTTGTGTGCGGCCCTGGAAGAAAAGGTGCAACTTCAGTCGTGGCCAATAGGGATCAGTGTCCCTCTGTATACGACAAAATTACAACAGATCACTGAAATGTGATGTAAACAGCTGGAGTCTGTGATGTTTCTGCCTCTGCTCTTCACCTGAACAGGAGTGGAAAGTGAGTTTTCACTTGACCCCGGTTAGTTTTATCTGTACTCGGTCTGATGTGGCCCCTGGGCCTCCTGTTGATGATCAGAGGTTGAGAGGAGTTATTGTTGGATTACAGTTTAAAACTGAGGATTGTACACAGGACAGAAAAAGCTTGGATTACAGCAGGCCTGTGTAATCTGAGACAGGGAGAGCTAATGTGACACCAAAACATAAAGAGCTTTCCCTCACTGTTCTTACTCAGCTCAGGCTGTGCAGTATAAAAACAGGAGAGGAGAGATGTTTGTTATTTAGTTTTCTCTTTACATCCTCGTGTGATTATCATGCTCTAACAAAAAGATGTTTTTGACGGCTGCCTTGCTGTCCACACTGTAAACACCTGAAATTCAGGTGCAGTTCCTCTAATTTCCAGTCAATGTTTGTTATCAAGCACAATTTAGGCCACTTACACTTGATAATCATGTTATTTCAAAATACAAGCAACAAAAACGGACCTGAATTGCTGGTGATAAGTAAAATACAGAGATAATAAGTTTCCATATATATAAAACTTTTTTGCAATTGTAATAAAACCACAATTTGTGGATTATCAGTGTTTGTATGTGTGGGGCTTCTGGTAACTTCTGGAAGAGAAGATGCTACTTTGGCGGTGGCTAATCGGGATCAGCATACCACTGCACTCAACCGAAGGAATACACAAAACAAATAATGAAAATAGATCAATAATTTAAAAGGATAGATATTAAAACACTGATATTTGCTGCATTTTGTTTTTTACCCAATACTTAACTCAGCTGAATCAGACCGTTAAATTTCAGTGTCAAGAACTGCGATACTAAACTTAGTATCAGAGCAAAGGGAGATGTGCTGGTTTTGTGACAACACGAGTTAAACTTTAACAGTTTTTTTGTGAGCCAATAAACTCCTTAAAAATGTGTGAATGTTGTATCAGATGTTTATTACTTCCCTTTAATAATACTAGTTGTTATTGGATTTTATATAATTGGAAAGCCTGATTATTGAATCACATTAACAAGGTACAACTTGTAAGGACTGTGCATTCATGGAATGAGCAAACGCTAAAACATGGGTAGCATCAAAAAAGTGCCAAAATCCCCTGCATTATTCTCATGTTAGGATTCACTCTTGCTTTCTGCTTCAGGTGCAGCCAGGTGTGTGCCACACACAGGTGTGTGACTGGTACCTGACTGGCAGCAGTTGTTGGGACACACCCATGCAACAGGGCAACTGGAAGCAGGGGTTCTGGTCCAGAGTGGCAGCAAAACTTGTTGTCAGCCTGGCACCATTTCCAAAACTGGGACCAAATTTAGTAAGACTGGTGGAGACAAAGACAGGCCACAGGTGGACATCCCAGGGAGACAAGACCCTAAAGAGGCCAGTTCTTCACCCTCGCTTCCCCCAGGAACTGTTTGCCTTGGTCCAGAGACCTGTCTGTGGTACTCTGGTGCAAATCTTGCCTGTAAATCTCTGGAAGAAAGCAGACAGCTCCTCAGTGAAGAAACGGTGAGAACAGGTCTGTCTTTGACTTCACCAGTCTCATGTACCTCCTCAAGGGCAGAGCCCTCGTGAGGTCTTGATGGAGAGACCAATACCCACAGGGGCAAGTCCACGTCTAACACCCCAGAAATGAATGATGAGTTTAGGTTTTGCAAGTGTCAGAATCCTTCAACCCTCTGATAAACCTATCCATCCTTTCAGGTGTGGGGACTTTGTGTAACTCAGGGTTCCCACTCTTTTCTAGAAATCATTTTCCAGGACTTTTCCAGGACGTTTGCCCCGTTACAATATTGGTGTGGGCAATTCTCAGGTTAATCTAGCCTTCTTAAAAACAAGAGTAAAGGGTGATGACCGATATCTCTCAGTAGCTCCACGTATCATATTGAACTTAAAATGAATTTATTTCTAACTCTCAGGGATGAGCATTGTCTGCCAGCTATCTTTTTAGTCTGATTTTTATGTCTCACTATCATAAACTTATGGTTTAAACTTATAGATTTATCTTAACTTACTCTGCTTTTTTATAAATAGATTTTGTTGATTTACTGTTTAAGGAGCTTAAATTTTATTTTGCTTGTATCATTTCTTTTTGTCACCGTTGTTTTGAGTTTTTTTTATTTTATTCCTTAACTTGCATTATTTTATCTACATTTTTACTTCATCTCCTATGTTTGAATTTTGTTCACAAACAAGATAGAAGGAAGCTAAATAATTTTCCAGGACAATTTACTTTTTTCCTCGTTTGTCATGTTTTCCCTGACTGGAAAACTGGTCAATCATTTTCCAGGTTTTTTATTATTATTATTAGTATTATTATTATTATTATTTTTCTTCTCTCTCGTTTGGATGTATGTCCTGTTGCTGTTCTTGTTAATTTCCCTCATGGCTATATTTTGTATCTTTTATTGTGTATGTAAAAAATTAAGAAAACTTTCAATTAATATACCATGAAGACAAAAAACAGAGCTGCAGACTCATTTTGATAATGTTCTGGCTGACCAGCTGCCAAATTCAGCTACAGACAGAACCAGTTCTGTAAAGTCTGCAGAATACTTCATGTTAGAATATAACAAGAGCGCAACTTGAGCCAATTGTTGGTTGTGTCAAAATATGCCGGTCTATACACCCAGCTAAGTTTACCCTATCCCCGTCTCTCTGACTGATTATGTGTTCTTTAACAGTAATGATATTGCCTCTCAGTTTGGAGGGGGAGAATGACTGTGATTCTGAAAACAGAATTAAAAAGAGAAAAACCTTTTTTATGTATTGGTGTCACATCAGCTTTCCCTGTTTTTGATCATCGTCTTGTTTTAATTCCCAACTGGGAAATCCAACATTTTTCATTCCGGTGTACAAATAAGTGTGAAGTTACCGTCAAACAATAACTCCTCCTCTAGACCAGTGATCATCGACTGGACGTCCAGGGACCACATCAGGCTGAGTACAGATTAAACTAACATGAGTAAAGTCATTAGTTACTGTCCACCCCTATTAGAGTGAGGAGCAGAGGCAGAAACAGCACATACTCCAGCTGCTTTAAAAAGACAAAGTGGTATTAAAACAAACAAAACAAGAACAAAAACATCTTGAACGCGAGAGCTTGACTCATATGGTGTCAAAGAACCAACATGTTAAGGTGTTTAAAAACTCTGATCGCAATATCAGCCCAACTAAAGATGATCTGAATGTTTTGCCGTCATAAAGCAGCCATTGCTCTTTCAGAAGTTCAATCTTAGTTTATGATACTCAAGACTTTTTTCATGTTTTATATTTGCACAAGACTTTTGTCTGGACTTGCCAAATAAAAGTGTCAAAAATAAGTGTAAATCTATATTATATTTGGGGTGGTGGTTGTGTCAGACCACAGGCCCATATTTACTGAGGCTCTCACCTCGGTCAGTTTGCCACACATCTGCCCACTTCAGCTTTCTCGTCAGCTTTCCTGCTTTTCCCCCTGCCTCTCTACACTATCAATGAAGGAAAGAAGCCCAAAGATCTACTTGAAAAAGGATTTTGTGTCTGCAAAATAGGCAAATACTGCCAAGGTTTTAGTTGATGCAACTTAATGGCCAAACCAAAATTTAGTTTTAGGTAAATTTGAAAATCTCCACTGTCCTTGGAAGTGTAATACTGTTTATGAAAATAAAGTTTTCACTGGACAAAATGGATGACACAGTGAAAAAAAAACATAAGAGCCAGATAATCAAGGATAAAATAAAAAAAATAAAAGTAGACATAGTCTTACTGTACGTCATTTTGGTGAACTGCCCTTTAAAAATCATAAAAATCATAGAATAAAAAAATGATTTCGTGGTAACACTAGAGAAATAATCAAAGATTGGCACAGTTATCTGATGACAGAAGTCTTCATCTTTCCTCCAAACGGCCTTCACGTCTCTGCAGTCGACCAGGACAAACAGCTGCTGGATGAAATGACGAAGGCCTGGAGTATGAGAGCCTGCTGACACTTTATCTCAGATGTATGAAGGAGGCAGAGCCCTCCTGCACATGTTTGTGTGGCTGCAGATTTCTGTAGGTCTGGAGTGTTGAAGAGGTCCAGCAGCCAACGGGTCAGCCAGCAGAGGTCAATCCCATCCCAGTGTTCCTTCTCTGAAACTAAAGATGTCAACACCGTATACTCAGACACTTGACAATAAACAGAAATACAGTCAAACACTGAAGCAATAAAGACCCAGTACTATGCTTATACTTTCTTTTTAACAGACAAGTAAGGTTTTTTTGGCTCATACCTTTACACATTTCGTCATATATGAAATCCCATGCCACTCTTGCAGAAAAATATACATCGGAGAGACGGGCAGAAGTTTTCACACAAGAAAAAAAGAACACCAAAAAGAATGCGAAAACGAAACGGAAAAAAGACAGACACGAGCAACAAAAGACAAAGATTTGCAAGATAACGCAAAATCAGCCATCACAGATCATTGTAAGAGGGAAAATCACATCATGGACTGGGATAATGCCAAAATCATCTGCACAGAGAGCAACAAACATCAATGCTGGATTAGGGAAGCAATCGAAATCAGGAAGTGTGCCCACAGGACGATGAACCGGGACAAGGGGGCATATATGCTGTCTCACACCTGGAGCGCCATCCTGGAGGAGTGACCGGACAGCAGGAGGCGTGGTCAAATCTGACAGGTTGATCACGCCTCCATAAGATCAGCTGAAAAAAGACACGTCACACTACCACCTAATGACACTTCTGACGAAGGCGGAAGAGCTTCGTCGAAACATGTAAAGGTATGAGCCAAAAAACCTTACTTGTCTGTTAAAAAGAAAGTATAAACATATTATCTACGTGGACATAATGAATTTTCTCGGACTAACACCCAGTACTACACAAATACAACTGTTTACTTATCCTTTTATGTCCTGTGATAATAGGAGCAACTTTAAGTCTGTCCAAAATCCAAAGTACTCTGAGCTGTGAATCCTAACTCTTATTCATCAACAAGAATATCATTTTATTCACAGCTACAGGGTTATTCATGTTTTGATCACAGAGCTGCTGTGATAAACGGCTAGCCAACATATAATCAGAAGTCTCTGCAGCTTAACATTCAACAGTTTTTCTGCTGGACTCCATCTTTTTCTCAAAAACAAAACTGAGCTGCTGAACTTCAAGTCCTGCATGTCCTCTGGAGGACAGTGTTCACTTGATCTAAGTTATAGTATTGCCCCAGTATAAGTCGACTCAGTTCATGAAACTGAATCTTTACAAAAAAGAAAAACAAGCTTTGGAAAAACAAAACAAAACAAAAATCACTGAAGAGCAAATCTTTATCTAAAAATATAATAATTAGATAATAACATTAGTTACTGAAAATTGAGTAAAACAGGGTGCACATTCAGCAATATTTATTTTTGCAGATAATAGCTTAAAAGGTTTATTATTAGAAATTAAAACTTTTGCCCACATTTACAGATGATGTATAAGACAAATCAAAAGTAAGAAAGCACCATGCTGACTTACAGTAAACTACAGGTTGAGTTTGTCATGTATAAAGCAGGACCAACAAACAAGTTTTGTTCCTCGTCCTCATTTCTTTAGTTTTAAATTAGTTTCAAAGGCTGAAGTTTCTGGTTTGAACGTCCACATATTTACTTCTGAACACTTGAGAAGACTCATGTGTATGCAGCCTCTGTATTTTCCCTCACAGCTGGAGCAGCCACCTTAACAAGACACCCCTCACCTGAACCAGTGAATGTAGGACATGTTGTTCTTCACCTGGACCACTTCCACTGCCAACTGCAGTCTTCCTCAGAAGCATCACCTGAATGCTGTGGTGTGTCCTGATCAGCTGTTCTTCAAAGGTGTGCTCAGCCTAACAGACCTGACAGATAACAGAAGAAATGGACTCATTCAGGACAAAATTCCTGATGAAGCACCAGATACAAGAAGAAATAAAGGCTCACCTTAAACACACATAAAGAGGAGTCTACAATAACAAAAAGTCAGACCAAGAACTTTGGAAAACTGATCAAAAAGAAAAATAAAATCAAACCAACATACCCAGAAATAAACAGAGATGGGCACAAAATCTGTCACAACAGTCACTGAGACGAAGAAAGGCTTATTTTGTAAATCAGAAATGGGCAGAAACTTCTTGACTATTGTTTGAGTATTAATCTGTTTCTTTTCATTTCATCTTTAAAGTGTGCAAAGAGCAAAGACAAACAAACTGATGTGTTTCTAACTGTGAAGGAATCCTCACCCTCTGATATTCAACAGCATCCTGGGTTTCATTCATGATACTTTCTGCCTCTTCCATGGACGTCACCTAACAAAGCCAAATAACCATCAAGAGCCTGCTGGCAAAAAGCAGTTGACATCACCTACAAATGTGAGACAGTTTTTGGCCATCCACCTCCTACCTTTTGCATTTTCTTCAAACATCCATTTCCACCATCAGCCCGTCAGTGGCTTTTTGTTCAACCTGTACAACCTCCAGGTCTTGAACCTAGAAACAGTAAAAAGGAGGTCTGAGTTTGATTTCAATGCTGCAGAACTTCAGACCCTGAAGATCACTCACACCATGTGCTCCAGGTTTCCCATCTGTATTGTCCAGGAGCTGATCCTGATAGATGACCTTTTTCAGCAAGAGCGTTCCTTTAGGACTTCATCTGATAGTAAAACTGTGATGAAATAATAACAGGCTAAATTATACAAATATAACGGACAAGTATAAGAGTCACGTATAAGAAAGACAGAAAATAGGGAAAAGGAGTTTCCCCCCAAGTAAACTTAACTAAAACTGTATATAAGATCATCTGTTTCATCCAGTCTGTACTGATCATGTGGAAAACTGATCCTCCCATCCTCCATTCACCTGTGCACTCTTTTTTAATGTAAACTTCTGCCTGTCTAACTGATCACCATACTGACTAGTTTCACTCCTCACCACTGCACTCCTGCCTGTTCTTGTTTGTGTATGTATATATACTGTACTCTGTATCTACTCTGTACTTGGGAAGTTAAGTTAAAGAGTCAAATACCTTGTATGTCTAACAAACCTGGACAATAAAGCTGACCTGATGATGGCAGTGTGTCCCAGTCATTGTTGTACGTCTCAGAGCAAAGCTGTTCACTCCTGCTCCTCCTCCTCTCTGCAGACGTCTCCACTGATCAGGCCGTCCCACTGTCAATGACATTTAAAGGGCTCTAATTTATGTTACACTATTTCTAACCAACAAGCTACAGATTTAAATATTTTATGTTGGTTTATTTTTGTTGGAGTTTTTATATAATATTATTATCATTGTTATTATTAGCATCTCCCTCAGTGGGGACTATTCTTTTCCTCTTAGTCCTGCTTTAAAAATGATTACTTTGGTGAATCCTGCTGCATTTTCCAGGCTGCCCTCACCTGCAGTCACTCTAATGAGGTCTCACCTGCTCACTCTCTCTCCACCCTGCAGCAGCAATGTCTCTGTTAGTTTATCAACCTTCTGCTTAATCTATTAATAAAATAAAACTTCCAAATTAAAATGGGACATAGTCCATTCAGCAGGATCTCGGTGTTGTTTTGCTGCAGGTTACTGATTATTGTTGTTCTCTGGGTGAGGATGTGGCTCAAGTGCCTGAGTTTATTAAAATTAAATAATAAAGGGAGAGATTTTGTGTTGTTGGAAAGCCTGATTAGTCACTGTTAGAAATGTCTCAGTTTAACAGAAGCACAGCATTTGTTATTTGTTTTAGCTTTGTGAAGCTCATTGACGTATTTTCTTTTGAGATTTTGAAAATGAAGTTTCTAGATGGTTTTAAAAAGGAAGCAGACCCCCACAAAACTCTTTTTGGTCATTACAGAGACACATTTGCCTTTTTATATTTTGATATTTCAGAGTTATACTTCAACACTTCACCACCTGTTTGTTTTGAGCCTGTGGCTTTAGTTGTGTCCAGCATTTTGACATTTTTGTTTTCAGTGTGAAGTTTTAGTTCTGTGAAGCTCGTGGCTTCATTGTTTAAGTTTTTTTTAATATGATGTTTAAGACGGACTTCTTTACTTTTGTTTAGACTTTTGTCTTTAGCATCCTGTTTCAGCAGCACATCATTTTTACCCTAACGTGTTGTTCAGAATTGTTTTACCAGTTTTTTTGGTATTTAAGGTGAGTTTTTCACGCAGGATGCAACACCTCTTGGTATTTGAGTCCAGCCACTTATTTACTTTAGTTTAAGATTTGTTAATAACACTGTATTTTGCTGATAATGAGTTTTTGAATTTTTAGTTCCAAGGGGACATGATACCATTTTTTAATTACACAATTTTATACATACCTTTGTTTAGACAATTATTTTTACTGCATCAGGTTGTTGATGTTTTGGTTTTCTATTAGAAAAGAATTCCCCTTACTTTGATATTTTTGACTTTTTTTCCCATGAACATTTGTTTAGGGGAGTATGGGATCAGCAACAGTTTCTTGGAATTTCTATTCTTTTCAGTTTTAAGTTTTTGTTTCAGAGAAGCACAGTACCTTATTTTATTTTAAGAGCTGCTGAGTTCAGGACTTTACAGGCCGATTATATATCCCCAAGTAGACCAGTTGTTCAGCCTTGTTTCCCTGATGAACTGTAGTCTTTCTGCCAGAGACCTGTCTGTGGTACCATTGAGCAAATCTTGCCTGTAAATCTCTAGAAGAAAGCACTCAGTTATTCAGTTCAGTAAGGCTAAAGAACTGGCTGAACCTGGTTGTAAAGGTGATAAATTAAGCTTTAAAATGATAGAAAAATAATGATACTAATATTTGTATTCCTAAAATTGAGAAATAAAGGACAAGAAAAATGTAACATATTTTGAGGAGGTAAACTTTTTAGTGTTTAAAATCTAGTTTTGTTTTGTAAAAGTATGCATTTTCTCTGCTTTAGTTAAAATTGAGGTTAAAAAATGCCAAATGAACAATCTCAAACAGTTTGTCTTTACTTGTTGGAGTTTAAGGTGTGCATTTTTACAAAGAACTTACCCAATGGTCTGCATAAGTCACTGAAATGTAGTTTTGGCAATGTATGTCAACATTTCTGTTTTAAAGGTTGAAAATATTCTGGGAACTATCTTCAGAAAAATGCTTTATTCAGTTTCACTTCACTGAGTTTCTGTTGTAGAGTTTTTAAATGTTTTGGTTGAACAGAAGCACATTTGTTATTTGTTTTAAGAGCTGCTGAGTTCAGGACTTTAGAGGCCAATTATATATCCCCAAGTAGACCAGTTGTTCAGCCTTGTTTCCCTGATGAACTGTAGTCTTTCTGCCAGAGACCTGTCTGTGGTACCATTGAGCAAATCTTCCCTGTAAATCTCTAGAAGAAAGCACTCAGTTATTCAGTTCAGTAAGGCTAAAGAACTGGCTGAACCTGGTTGTAAAGGTGATAAATTAAGCTTTAAAATGATAGAAAAATTATTATACTAATATTTGTATTCCTAAAATTGAGAAATAAAGGACAAGAAAAATGTAACATATTTTGAGGAGGTAAACTTTTTAGTGTTTAAAATCTACTTTTCTTTTGTAAAAGTATGCATTTTCTCTGCTTTAGTTAAAATTGAAGTTAAAAAATGCCAAATGAACAATCTCAAACATTTTGTCTTTTACTTGTTGGAGTTTAAGGCGTGCATTTTTACAAAGAACTACCCAACGGTCTGCATAAGCCACCTGAATGTAGATTTGGCAATACATGTCAACATTTCTGTTTTAAAGGATGAAAATATTCTGGGAACTATCTTCAGAAAAATGCTTTATTCAGTTTCACTTCACTGAGTTTCTGTTGTAGAGTTTTTAAATGTTTTGGTTGAACAGAAGCACATTTGTTATTTGTTTTAGCTTTGTGAAGCTCAGGGATTTATTTTCTTTTCAGATTTTGAAATTGAAGTTTCTAGATGTCTTTAAGAAGGAAGCAGACCTCTTAAAACTCTTTTTGGCTAAGGTCATTACAGAGGTATATTTGCATTTCATTTTGCTTTAAAGTTTAAGGGTTTAGTTTAAGAACCACTTCACCACCCGTTTATTTTGAGCCTGTGATTTTGGTTTTGTGCAGCATTCTGACATTTATTTCTGTTTCAGTGTGAAAGTTTTAGTTCTGTGAAGCTCTTGGCTTCATTGTTTGATTTTTTTAATATGAAGGTTCAAGATGAGCTTCTTAAGCTTTTTGATGGACTGTTGTCTTTAGCATTTTGTTTCAGCAGCATATGTTTTTCCACCATAAATTGTTTTAATCACAAAGGAACTCTACAGTGTTTCAACTCCCATTTGTTTGAAGTTTCTTTTTCTGTTTTTGTGTTTTGGGTTGCTTTTGTTTGACACTTTTCTTCTGTTGTGTTTGTTGTTGGGATCTTGTTTTTTGGTATTTCAGGTGAATATTTCACGCAGGATGCAACACCTCTTGGTATTTGAGTCCAGCCACTTATTTACTTTAGTTTAAGATTTGTTAATAACACTGTATTTTGCTGATAATGAGTTTTTGAATTTTTAGTTCCAAGGGGACATGATACCATTTTTTAATTACACAATTTTATACATACCTTTGTTTAGACAATTATTTTTACTGCGTCAGGTTGTTGATGTTTTGGTTTTCTATTAGAAAAGAATTCCCCTTACTTTGATATTTTTGACTTTTTCCCCATGAACATTTGTTTAGGGGAGTATGGGATCACCAACAGTTTCTTGGAATTTCTATTCTTTTCAGTTTTAAGTTTTTGCTTCAGAGAAGCACAGTACCTTATTTTATTTTAAGAGCTGCTGAGTTCAGGACTTTACAGGCCGATTATATATCCCCAAGTAGACCAGTTGTTCAGCCTTGCTTCCCCGAGGAACTGTAGTCTTTCTGCCAGAGACCTGTCTGTGGTACCATTGAGCAAATCTTGCCTGTAAATCTCTAGAAGAAAGCACTCAGTTATTCAGTTCAGTAAGGCTAAAGAACTGGCTGAACCTGGTTGTAAAGGTGATAAATCAAGCTTTAAAACGACAGAAAAATAATTATACTCATCTTTGTACAATTAAAGTTGAGAAATAATGGACAAAAAAACTGTACATATTTTGAGGAGGTAAACTTCTTAGTTTCTAAAATCTAGTTTTGTTTTGTAAAAGTATGCATTTTCTCTGCTTTAGTTAAAATTGAAGTTAAAAACTGCCAAATGAACAATCTCAAACATTGTCTTTTACGTTTTGAAATTTAAGGCTTAGATTTTTACCAAGAACTAGATCCCAGAATCAAAAATTGCTCTGATACTGCCAAAAATGCTGGTGTCGGTATTGGCGACTACTGGAGTCCAGGCACCATCCGATACGTAATTTATGTTGCTGTTGGACTATTTTCTTATATTGTTGTAATTAAATGCCTTCATTTTAATTGTGGCTGCACTTTAATTTAAAAAAAAATATAATTCTAGATTTACTTATCTAAGTTGCTGCTGCACTACTGTTTTTATACTGTTGTATTTAAATGCCTTTTTTACTTAAAAATATTGTGGCTGCACTTTAATTTTTTTTTATAATTATTCCAAGATTGATTTATCAAAGTTGCTGTTCCACTACTGTATTTATGCGGTTCTATTTAAAAATACAAGTTAAAATAAATGACTTGAATTTGCTGTATTTATTCATATTTTACAAAGGGTTAAACCTGAGCCAGGCCTTACCACAACAGTACTCGGTATCGGCCAATACCCACAGCACAAGTATCAGTATCGGTATCGAGAGGGAAAAAATGGTATCGGAGCATCTCTAAACTTACCCAACGGTCTGCATAAGCCACTTCAATTTAGTTTTGGCAATGCATGTCAACATTTCTGTTTTAAAGGTTGAAAATATTCTTGGAACTATCTTCAGAAAAATGCTTTATTCAGTTTCACTTCA
>JBAMNC010001271.1:750000-850000 GCA_037902135.1 Cetoscarus ocellatus | reverse complement strand
TTCTGCAAGGCCCCAGATTACACTCAGGTGAGAGCAAAGCCCTGAGGGAAATCCCATTCAGATGGCTCATGCACGCTGCTGCCTAATGGCGACAGACGTCCTCACATGGCGGCCATCTTGGTACGGTGCGCTCGTTCACTCACAACACTGACGTATGTGGAAGAAGCACTGACAAGTAAGCGTAGCGTGCTCAATTGTCAGCCGATTTTCAAACGGTTGACTTTTTCAGAAACGTAGTTTGAATACAAAGAGTAAAGCATGATTATATACAGCTTCAACTGAGTACTACAGAGCGGAGCAGAAATGTACCAAAGATGGCCGCCATGTGAGGACGTCAGCGGCTCCGCCTCGAGCTATCTAGCCTTTCTGTACATGTCTATGTACAGAAAGGCTTGTTATCGCTACAACAAAGTTGCAGAGATAACAAAGGAAGAGGGGATGATGAGAGATTAGAAATAAACGGAAAAGCAAGACAGTTAGAGGAAAAACAGGAAGCCCAAAGGTAACTGACTCACCTGAACAGCGTTTTTCCTGCCAGGGCCGGAGGCTGTTTCGCGGGCCTTCTGCTTCTTCTTCTTCTTCTTCTTGAATATCCGGCAGTTTCGACGCTACTAGGCGTATTACTGCCATCCCCTGGTCGGACTAGGTGTCACAGTCTGGTCTCATATCCTCACATACAGTCCTGTATTTCACAGGAACTGTAAAATTGCATTTCGGTTTCATAGCAGGGTCTTCTGACTATCTGTCTGTCTTCTCATTCCAAGGACATTTCTAAGTCCAGGCTAAAGCAGCATGTAGCTGGAAAATGACACAATAAAATGCTGTTGCTGACGTTTGGGCTACCTTTTGACACACTCAAAGTATACCCCAAAATAAAATCATTTTGGGGTATATTTTGGGCAGTGAAAAGGAGCCCAAAAGAAAATCTTCGTCTTGGAGTATATATATCTTAGATTAATAGTCGCCCAAAATGAAGTCTTCATTTTGGGACATCTTTAATAGCCCAAAATGAAGACTTGGTTTGGCCCTAATAAGCCCCAGATGAAGTCTTTATTTTGGGGTATATTTTGAATGCAAAAAACAGCCCAAAATGAAGGGTGCATTATTTCAACAATGAAAAGCATATTTTTAAATTTCAAAGTAGCCCAAAATTAGCTCTTGATTGTGGTCTTCTACTTTTCAGTGAAGGAGAAGTGACCAGAAATTAATGCCATATGTTTGTTTGTTTTTTTGTTTGTTTTTTTTATTGAACAAATACAAATACAAAAATGACATACTCATAACTGACCATATGTGCAGATTACATTAAAAGGAAAATCACACCTCCTGCATACAGAATCAAAAGACAGCTTAATAACTGTTGAGTGCCGTTGAAATGAATGAATGTAATGAATAATGTTAAAAAAAAAGAAAAAAAGGGGTTCACTTCAATTGAAGATTGTCTATAAGTGTGTATAATTTCTCAGCTTGGGCGTTATCAATTCTTTTCAGATATTTTAGAAACAAAAGAAGTTCATTCTTGAGTGCAGACCATGAGGGGGGAGTTTTGGAGCACCTGCATTTATTTATATAAAATTTTGTTACTATGATGAGATTGTTAACCAAGAATTCAGTTTTCTTAACTTTGAGGATTACACCCATTTGAATATTCTGATAAGAGAAGAAATCGATCTCTATGGACTTGGAGGACAGCAAACCATAGAGACATCTCCATATATCCTGGACAATTTCACATCCGAAAAATAGATGTTCAGTTGTTTCCAGATTTACACCACACATTTGACAATTTTCAACCTCAAATTTAAATCTTTTTTCAAGAATTCATTGGATGGATATATGTCATTTATCATTTTAAAGTGAATCTCCTTATATTTCGGAGGAAGTGGAAATTTTAAAAATTTTGTTCTGATCGCTGATCTGTCAGATTTGTTGTAATTTTGGAGAATAAGAGTGCTCCTTGTTTTTCCCGGGTATATGGAGTTTACAAGGAACTGTCTAAGGAATTTATTATGACATTTGTCATTCATGAAATCTTCATCATCAATTTTAACTTTGGGCAGTCTTAGTGTTCCTATGGTCCTTCAACTATTCTTCACTATTTGAATAAAGGCACTTGGAATGTTATGTGTTACTTTTTTATATTCTTCAATGGAGCATTCCATATTATATCTATTATTAAATTCCTCCAGTTCAAGAACATTACCGTGATTGTCCATTAAATGTGCAATAGACCAAATACCTTTCTCCATCCAGTTTCCAATAAAAATAGATTTCCTCCTGCTCAATATAACTCTGTTATTCCATAATGGAACATTGTGAGGGCTAAAATTGTGTTTGAAGATCATTTTCCATTGTAACAATACCTGTTGATGAAAAGTAGATAGTTTAATAGGCAATTTTGTAATTTCAAAATCACATGTAAGTAAGAACTGAATACCTCCTACTTTATTGAATAAAAATGAGGGTAATGAGAACCATATATCATTTCCATTCTTTAAAAAAGACTGGAGCCATTTAATTTTTAATACCCCATTCATGATTTCAAAATCAATTGCCTTAAGTCCACCATCTCCATAATCTTTCAACAAACCCCCCTTTTTGATGTAATGATGTTTATTTTTCCAAATAAAGTTAAAATTAATTCTATTAATCTCCTTAATTTGTCTTTGAGAAATAGCAGGAGAATACGCAGGGTAGATTAATCTAGAGAGCGATTCAATTTTAGTTAACATTGTTCTACCCAATAACGTTAAATCCCTTTACAGCCAATGATTTCATATTTTTTCTGCATTTATCAACATTGTTTTGAATATTCTTTTTTATACTGGTGTCTAACTCTTTAGAGATCCAAATACCTAGATACTTTACATCAGCCTTGACTGGTATATTATATATTGAGGAATCAGGGCAGTTGTGGATACTCATAAGTTCACATTTACTCAGATTCAATCTCAGACCAGATGCTTGTGAAAATTGCTCTATAACTTCTAAAGCTAGTGGTATTTGTTCTCTATTTTTTAAGAATTAATGCCATATGTAGCTCAGAGCCAGAGGGGAACCTTCACCCCCTGCTTCCTGACCAAGCATACTCTCCTACAGCGCCATCTGCTGGCTACATAAGAATCCGATGAAGAAATACCCCAAAACGAAGCCTTGTTTTTGGGTTTGTCGTTTTTAAACATTGAAAATCTTTTTCTACTTTTCGATGAAAGAGAAGTGACCAGAGAACATTGCCATTTGTAGCGCAGAGCCAGAGTTGAATCTGAAACCCCCTGCTGACTGACCAAGCATACTACCTGACTTCACCAAGGATCCAATGAAGAAAACCCCCAACATGAAGCTTTAATTTTGGGCAACTTTTTAAGACAACAATGAATCCTAAAAGGGAGTCTTCATGGGAACCCACACTTTCCAGCAGTGAGGCCTACTAGTGATGAGTCCTTCAAACATGCAAAAATAAGGCGTGCTCCCTCGTTTGAGGGTCTGTTGACACCAAATTGGAGACACAACTACTAGACCTCCCCCTGACTTTCTAAATTAAATTTCAGGTCCCTAGCTCGAGGCGCCCAAGCACAGGCCTGTTTCTCACTCGACAATTAACCCTTTAATGTCCAAAAAGGCCAAAAAAGGTCAAAATCTCACAGATTCCTTAAGCAATTTGAACCAAAACTCAAATGCTCTATATATTTAGGTTAATGTGAATACCCATGCACGTATTGAGACCTCCAGGGGCCTTGAGGCATGAATGAGGGCCAAAGAGACATGTTTTTTTTCACAACTGTGCCTCTCTTGCTCTCATTTCACCTCTGTGACACTTAGAAAGCTGAAACCTGGGATCTGTTACCTCTGAAAACTCAGAAATCATACTGTGCTGGAACCGTCTTGCTAGCCCCGCCCAAACCGGAAGTGGCTCCAGGAACGACCTAGGGACTTGCCCTTGAAATTGAGTGTTAGTTAGTCTTAAGAACAAAATAAAATATCTTGGGCACATTATTACTGATAATATGTGAGACGATGATGACTTGTATAGACAGTGCCGTATGTTTTCTGCTCAGGTTCACACTTTGGTGCGTAGATTCTCGATGTGCTCCGTGTTAAGATAACTCTCTTTTGGACGTACTGTACTCCTCTTTATGCTGCCTCCTGTGGATGAGATGTAAAAAGGCAAACATCCAGAGACCAAATGTGTCTTACAATGATTCATTGAGGATTTTATTAAAGAAACCAAGGTGGACCAGTGCAAGTGAACTTTTTTGTAATGCTGGGCTTTACTCTTTTAATGCTCTCTTGAGAAATCTGATGTATAAATATTTATGCAGATTGACAGACTCCCAGAACTCCATACTGGGGCTGCTGACAAATCCCCAGTTTAGTTCCATTCAATTCCAGTCTCCTTGGTGGAGACACTGGTATAGATGTCTTTTATAATTATTGATGTGTTTTATTAAACTGCTGTGTTGTGTTTGTTTCTGTTTGTATTTGTTTTTATAGTTTTGCTTATGGACCTTGAGTCTGTTGATAAAAGTATCTTAAATCAAAACCTTTTGAGGGGAGAACATATCAGGAGAAGCTGCAGGTGAAAGAGTTCCGACCTGAACAGCATCAAAATTAATGTCCGAAGACAGCGGACCGACCTCATAAAACATATTTTTTTCTTTCAGTATTCATTGTCAGAAATGTGCGTAGATTCTACTCAAAAGTGTGAATACGAAATTAGTAATAGAAACAGAATCGTTGAAGTTACATTTGTCAAACATCCCAGATAGCAATCAGACCCCGCACAGGATCCGTTTCAGAGGCTTCAAAAGGTCCAGGATAGAACCACAAAACGCATTCGGATCGGAGTCCACTTGCACGGCGGGATCACGGATCCGGTCCAGCTCTGGCCCAGAACCGACCCATATTCATTCATGAAGCAACTCATTCGGTCAGGATCCCATCTGGATCCACTGATGCTCCGGTGCGGATCTGATGTGGATGTGGTTTATCTAATCCAGATTTGATTTTAATCCGTTCATCCAGTTATTTATGCTGCAGACCCATTACAGAGCCCTTGTTTAAAATGGCTCATCTGTCCAACACAGTTACATTTAATCCAAATCAGACTGCCCAAAATCTGCATTTTTTTAATAAATATTTTTTTGTGCCACTGTGTGCAGTGACAATAAAGCTCTCTGATTCTGATAAAAACTTGAATACTTCTTGACCAGTGTGTCTGTTTCAATAAAAATCTGATTGATTAACACTTGAAAAAATTGAAAATAGATTGAGACGCAAAAATGGAGAAAGAAATGTTAAATCATCCAGTGAAGTCACTTAAACCAAAACCTTTCGAGGGGAGAAAATATCAGGAGAAGCTGCAGGTGAAAGAGTTCGGACATGATCAGCCGAAAATGTGAATTAATGTCCAAAGACAGCGGACTTTAGCGACAATATGTCCGAATACAGCGGACCGACCGCATAGAACAGCGGACTTTAGCGACTTTATGCCTCCCCGGCAAATGAGATGAACTGAAGTATTCACTGTAACTAACGCTACATAATACAGACATTTTTTCTTTTAGTAGCCTGTACGAAATGTAGGTAGATTCTACTCAGAAATGTGCATGATTAATAGACATGATTTGTAAAACATGTAAAACGACCTTTACACTTATTCTATTGTCATAATTTTCCAATTATTAATATAATTTACAATGAGGGGCAAAAGGGAGCAATCAATCAAGGGGATAAATGCGCTTTGTGTTCATTGATAGCCAAGCTGCAGGCTGGAAACCCCAAAGCACCGCATCTGTGTCCAAATAAGGTCATCTCTGTCACGGAATGGACTCAAGAAACAGCGACTTCTCCGACAAAATGTCCGAATACAGCGGACTTTAGCGACATAATGTCCGAAGACGTCGGACTTCTCCGACAATATGTCCGACTACACTACATTCATATCTTTGTTCTTTTATTTGCCTATTCATTGTAAGAAATGTACGTAAATTCTACTCAGAAATGTGCATATGCTAAAAATATAAGATGCAGGACTGTATAAATTACATTTGTCAAACATGTAAAACGACCTTTACACTTAAACTATTGTCAATATTTTCCAATTATTATATCATAATTTATAAATGAGGGGCAAAAGGGAGCAATCAATCAAGGGGATAAATGCGCTTTGTGTTCATTGATAGCCAAGCTGCAGGCTGGAAACCCCAAAGCACCGCATCCGTGTCCAAATAAGGTCATCTCTGTCACGGAATGGACTCAAGAAACACCGACTTCTCCGACAAAATGTCCGAATACAGCGGACTTTAGCGACATAATGTCCGAAGACGTCGGACTTCTCCGACAATATGTCCGACTACACTACATTCATATCTTTGTTCTTTTATTTGCCTATTCATTGTAAGAAATGTAGGTAGATTCTACTCAGAAATGTGCATATGAAATAATAGATACAGGACTGTATAGATTACATTTGTAAAACATGTAAAATGACCTTTACACTTTTTTATTTTCTATTTTCAATATTTTCCAGTTATCTAAATCATAATTTATAAATGAGGGGCAAAAGGGAGCAATCAGTCAAGGGGATAAATGCGCTTTGTGTTCATTGATAGCCAAGCTGCAGGCTGGAAACCCCTAAACACCGCATCTGTGTCCAAATAAGGTCATCTCTGTCACGGAATGGACTCGAGAAACAGCGACTTCTCCGACAATATGTCCGACTACACTACATTCATATCTTTGTTCTTTTATTTGCCTATTCATTGTAAGAAATGTACGTAAATTCTACTCAGAAATGTGCATATGCTAAAAATATAAGATGCAGGACTGTATAAATTACATTTGTCAAACATGTAAAACGACCTTTACACTTAAACTATTGTCAATATTTTCCAATTATTTATATCATAATTTATAAATGAGGGGCAAAAGGGAGCAATCAGTCAAGGGGATAAATGTGCTTTGTGTTCATTGATAGCCAAGCTGCAGGCTAGAAACCCCAAAACACCGCATCTGTGTCCAAATAAGGTCATCTCTGTCACGGAATGGACTCAAGAAACAGCGACTTCTCCGACAAAATGTCCGAATACAGCGGACTTTAGCGACATAATGTCCGAAGACGTCGGACGTCTCCGACAATATGTCCGACTACACTACATTCATATCTTTGTTCTTTTATTTGCCTATTCATTGTAAGAAATGTACGTAAATTCTACTCAGAAATGTGCATATGCTAAAAATATAAGATGCAGGACTGTATAAATTACATTTGTCAAACATGTAAAACGACCTTTACACTTAAACTATTGTCAATATTTTCCAATTATTTATATCATAATTTATAAATGAGGGGCAAAAGGGAGCAATCAATCAAGGGGATAAATGCGCTTTGTGTTCATTGATAGCCAAGCTGGAGGCTGGAAACCCCAAAGCACCGCATCCGTGTCCAAATAAGGTCATCTCTGTCACGGAATGGACTCAAGAAACACCGACTTCTCCGACAAAATGTCCGAATACAGCGGACTTTAGCGACATAATGTCTGAAGACGTCGGATCCCTCGGACAATATGTCCGACTTCACTTCATAATTCATATCTTTTTTTGTTTTATTTGCCTATTCATTGTAAGAAATGTAGGTAGATTCTACTCAGAAATGTGCATATGAAATAATAGATACAGGACTGTATAGATTACATTTGTAAAACATGTAAAATGACCTTTACACTTTTTTATTTTCTATTTTCAATATTTTCCAGTTATTTAAATCATAATTTATAAATGAGGGGCAAAAGGGAGCAATCAGTCAAGGGGATAAATGTGCTTTGTGTTCATTGATAGCCAAGCTGCAGGCTAGAAACCCCAAAACACCGCATCTGTGTCCAAATAAGGTCATCTCTGTCACGGAATGGACTCAAGAAACAGCGACTTCTCCGACAAAATGTCCGAATACAGCGGACTTTAGCGACATAATGTCCGAAGACGTCGGACTTCTCCGACAAAATGTCCGAATACAGCGAACTTTAGTGACATAATGTCCGAAGACGTCGGACTTCTACAGGACTGTATTACATTTTTAAAAAATGTAACACGACCTTTACACTTATTTATTTTCTATTGTAAATATTTTCCAATTATTCAAATCAGAATTTGTAAATTAGAACCCTCTCCAGGACCTTAGATACCACTCCAGCTGGAACAATGGGCCTGTAGTTGTCTAAGCTTGCCACCTTGCCCGTTTTATCCGTGATGACAGGCACTAAAGTGTTAGACAACATGGAGTCTGGTAGCAGACCATGGGATATTAGTACAGTAAAACATAAAGCAAGAAGGACCGCAACCTTTGGGCAAGCTAACTTAAGATGCTCTGCTGGAATTTAATCAGAGCCACTTGCTTTATCATCACTGAGATATAATAGTGCCTGATAGACCTCAGTGGCAGTAAATCTATGAATATTACTACCAGCAGTTGTTCCCATTAAGAAGGGGTCCCCTTTCACACAGTTAAATAAAGCATGATAGTGTTGCCTCCATAACTGGGCAATATTATCAGCTCCAGAAACTCCCTCTACTGTACATAGAAGAGCTGTTCCCTTATTTAGAGCTCTGACATCTTTACTCAAGTCTAGGGCATTATTACAGAGCAGATTTTCAGCCATTGAATCTGCCCTCATTTTATAGGCCTACTCATTTCTGCACACATAACCAGCCAGGTTTAATATTGTGAGACTTCTTAGAGAGGACAAGATATGATGGTCTAACCTCCAGGATAGCTCTAATAATTTCTTCATAGAGGGAACAGAGGGATTTCCTGTGTGATATCATTACAATTCACATTTGAGCACAAGGGAAGTAAAGAAGTAAAGCTCTCCCAAAGGTACATCAGTTTTCTCATAGTAAGACAGTAACTCCTCATTTGTGAGTTTAGCCCAATCCAATTTCAATTTGGGCCCGGTCCCATTTACCTTACTGGTCATTTAGGTGACTTCACTGTATTATTTTATTTCTCTTTCTCCATTTTGCGTCTCTGTCTCTTTATGACCCTATCTGATGCTTATTTACAACTTTTAACAAGAGTCCAAGGGCAAAGACTTTTGCGCCCCAAGGTGGAAATATGTCACCAATCAGACAACACAGATGAACTAAACCACTTTACTCATCAGCATGACCTATATAATATTTATTTTGCTCATCTAAAGCTGATTAACATTTGTTTCTGAATATTTCTATTTTATAGATTAATTTTTATTATTTTTTATGTCTTATTCAAACTAAGGTGGTGAGTGGTGAGTGATGGGGCACCCTCTATTGGCCAGCCACCACTGGTTTGGTCCATAATTTTTCCAATTGTTTAATCGATTATATGATAATACATTTATTTGAATTGAGCTTTGGGTCCCCTTGAAATGATAAATATGGCTTTGGATGTTTTCGAAAAATACACATTTTGTTTAAAGTATCAGTGTTTTCGTAATGAACATTAATTATTTAAACATATAAGCAACATCACCAAAAGAGACACTTTCTTGAGGGGAAAATGAAGGGATCAGCTGACATGCTTTTTAAATGTAACACGAGTTTTAGAATAGAATAGAATAGGCCGAAAACAGGAATGAAAAAAAATGCAACCATGTATGTCCTAAAACCCGTATAATAAATTAAATAAAGCCACTTAAGATTGATCCGTGTTCATTATAAAGAGTTAAATATGTGTGTTGCTAAATTTAGTTTTGAAAAATACATTAAAAAATAATGTAGGCTCATTTGGTGGACTTGCAACATGGAAAAGTCACCCATTCGGTGGAATGACCCTTTTATGTTGGAATAAATATTAACATACATTATCACAAAAGGCAATGTCATCAAAAACGAAATCCCTCAAGGCCACGGGGGACTCGGAGTGGATGTCCCGTCTGAGGAGGTTGGCCAGCACAGGGGCGTGGCCTGCAGGTGAAGGTGACAGGCCAGCTCCCAGGCAGAAAAAGCGGCACATGCTGTATAAACAGGTATGAGTTTTATGGCTGTTTCTGTTTTATTGCGGTCTCTCATAATGCATTTTACACGTACTAACTTTGTATAATTACATAAGGAGGTACCATGTTAGGGTGCAGTATTGTGTAAAGGGCAAATGACTTAAAACTAGTAAATGTTACTGTTTCAATGATTTTATTTTCATGGAAGAGTGGTTTCATGAACAAGCGCACCTGAACGCACCATGCTCCACATTTAAACTGGGCTGTACCAACAGGGAGCTACCAGAGGGGGGAATCACAGGTTTCTTAATTTTTGTTTTGATTCTATTCACATGTTCCAAGATTACTTCTAGATTGAAGACCCTGTTGAAAAGCTGTACATTTTTCAGTCTTGAATGAAAAGATGCGTTGTGAAGACCGTTCAAAACTTTTTTAGTCTCAAATTGTTGGAACACCCCCTCGCTGTTTCAGTATGATTTGACCAGAGAGGAAATTGACGTCACAGTTCAGACCCGCGAAACCGGGAGGAAAGAGGATGGCTACGTTTGGTCTGCAGGAGAGAGCTCTTCAGGTGAGTTTGTCTTTTCCCTCCTCTTGTTTTGTCCAGAAGTCAGTTTGCCTGCTCTCTTATTTCGTTGTTTTCCCCAAAAAACTCTACTTTTCCATTTATTCCTAATCTCTCATCATCCCCTCTCCCTTTATCTCTACAACTTCGCTTCGTCGCCTCAGATGTCCGCAATCTTGTTTCCACACATCGTCTTCTTTTAATATCAGACTTTCTCGATTAAAAATGCTTTCTCTCCACATTTCCTGCTTCACTGTTTGGATTTAATGTCCCATCTGAATGGGATTTCCCTCGGGGCTTTGCTCTCACCTGAGTGTAATCTGGGGCCTTGCAGAAGTCGTGGATGTTCAGATGTGTTTTGTAAAGCACCTTGCATTGCCTATAGCTGAAATATGCTTTAAAAATAAAATTGCCTCCAAAATCTTGTTTTAATTGCAGGTCCACACGAGCGGTTTCTCCCTGAGCCATCAACAGGAGTTGGTGAATGTCTCCATACCTCCCTGATAAAGTAGGGCCTTTAAATCTAACATTGTTGTCCTCAAATGTAAACAAGGAAAATGATGTGCTTTACTCCTCTCAGAAAACTTAAAGATAAAAATTCAATTGTGAATAATCATAATTATAGCTAAACTTGAGATGAGCAAATGTTTAACAAAAACTTGTGTAATTAACTAACAGGCTAAAATTATACAGAACAAATAATAAAAGCCCCAAAAAGTTATGCTCCAGATCGATGAATATCAGTGTTGTGCTTCCATTGGACTCAAAACCTATAGACTATTTCTTCAGTTGTTTTTCACTTTAGTTTCTATTTAAACACAGATTATTTTTTGTTATTTGGCACTTCACTGCCAGGACTTGTGTGCGTGGGTCCTTTGACTCTTGTTTGGAGCTTCAAGTTCTGCCTGCTTGTGTGACAGACACCTGATTGTCACTGACCTGACAGCACTGGTGTGCACTGGTCCTTCAGCTCTGTTGAGTTTGTGTTTGCTCCAAACATCAACATGTCCCGTTGGTCCTTCAGGATCAGACCCATGCAACAGGGAGACTGGAAGCTCGTGATCCAGTACACAGAGAAGCAGCACTGTCTCTCAGTCCTGTTACCATTTCCAGACTTAGGAGCAAGCTCAGACACACTGGTGAATAAGGAGACAGACCAAAAAGAGGGCGTCCCAGAAAGACAACACCTAAAGTAGACCAGTTCTTGACCCTTGCTTCACTGAGGAACTGTAGGCTTTCTGCCAGAGATCTGTCTGTGGTACCATCAAGCAAATCTTGCCTGTAAATCTCTGACAGAAAGCACTCAGTTCTTCAGTGAAGTAAAGTTAAAGAACTAGTCCTCTTGGGCTGTTGTCTGCCTGGTTCGCTCACTTTGAGGTCTCTCTCTGACTTCATCAGTCACTCTGATCTTGCTCCTAACTTTGGAAATGGTAACAGGGCTGACACTAGACAGTGATGCTGCTCTGCGTACTGGATCACCAGCTTCCAGTCTCCCTGTTGCATGGGTCTGATCCTGAAGGGTCAACGGGACATGTTGATGTTTGGAGCAAACACAAACTCAACAGAGCTGAAGGACCAGTGCACACCAGTGCTGTCAGGTCAGTGACAATCAGGTGTCTGTCACACAAGCAGGCAGAACTTGAAGCTCCAAACAAGAGTCAAAGGACCATGCGCACGAGTCCGGTCAGTGAAGTGCCAATAACAAAAAATTCTGTGTGTTAAATACAAACTTAATGCAGAAAACAACTGAAGAAATAATGAAACCATAGGAAACAAAAAGGTAGATATATAATTGTCCTCCAAAATCCTCAACTCAGCAACTCTTAAAAGAAAATAAGGTACTGTACCCCTATATATATATAACTAAACCTTTCACACTGAAACAGAAATAAATGTCAGAATGCTGCACAAAACCAAAATCACAGGCTCAAAATAAACGGGTGGTGAAGTGGTTCTTAAACTAAACCCTTAGACTTTAAAGCAAAATGAAATGCAAATATACCTCTGTAATGACCTGAGCCAAAAAGAGTTTTAAGAGGTCTGCTTCCTTCTTAAAAACATCTTAAAACTTCAATTTCAAAATCTGAAAGGAAAATAAATCCCTGAGCTTCACAAAGCTAAAACAAATAACAAATGTGCTTCTGTTAAACCAAAACATTTAAAAACTCTACAACAGAAACTCAGTGAAGTGAAACTGAATAAAGCATTTTTCTGAAGATAGTTCCAAGAATATTTTCATCCTTTAAAACAGAAATGTTGACATGCATTGCCAAAACTACATTTCAGTGACTTATGCAGACCATTGGGTAAGTTCTTTGTAAAAATGCAGACCTTAAATTTCAACAAGTAAAGACAAAATGTTTGAAATTGTTTATTCGACATTTATTAACTTTAACTAAAGCAGAGAAAATGCATGCTTTTACAAAAGAAAAGTAGATTTTAAACACTAAAAAGTTTACCTCCTCAAAATATGTTACATTTTTCTTGTCCTTTATTTCTCAATTTTAGGAATACAAATATTAGTATCATTATTTTTCTATCATTTTAAAGCTTAATTAATCACCTTTACAACCAGGTTCAGCCAGTTCTTTAGCCTTACTGAACTGAATAACTGAGTGCTTTCTTCTAGAGATTTACAGGCAAGATTTGCTCAATGGTACCACAGACAGGTCTCTGGCAGAAAGACTACAGTTCCTCAGGGAAACAAGGCTGAACAACTGGTCTACTTGGGGATATATAATCGGCCTGTAAAATCCTGAACTCAGCAGCTCTTAAAACAAATAACAAATGTGCTTCTGTTAGACCAAAACATTTAAAAACTCTACAACAGAAACTCAGTGAAGTGAAACTGAATAAAGCATTTTTCTGAAGATAGTTCCCAGAATATTTTCAACCTTTAAAACAGAAATGTTGACATGCATTGCCAAAACTACATTTCAGTGACTTATGCAGACCGTTGGGTAAGTTCTTTGTAAAAATGCACACCTTAAACTCCAACAAGTAAAGACAAACTGTTTGAGATTGTTCATTTGGCATTTTTTAACTTCAATTTTAACTTAAGCAGAGAAAATGCATACTTTTACAAAACAAAACTAGATTTTAAACACTAAAAAGTTTACCTCCTCAAAATATGTTACATTTTTCTTGTCCTTTATTTCTCAATTTTAGGAATACAAATATTAGTATCATTATTTTTCTATCATTTTAAAGCTTAATTTATCACCTTTACAACCAGGTTCAGCCAGTTCTTTAGCCTTACTGAACTGAATAACTGAGTGCTTTCTTCTAGAGATTTACAGGGAAGATTTGCTCAATGGTACCACAGACAGGTCTCTGGCAGAAAGACTACAGTTCCTCAGGGAAGCAAGGCTGAACAACTGGTCTACTTGGGGATATATAATCGGCCTGTAAAATCCTCAACTAAGCAGCTCTTAAAATAAAATAAGGTACTGTGCTTCTCTGAAACAAAAACTTAAAACTGAAAAGAATAGAAATTCCAAGAAACTGTTGGTGATCCCATACTCCCCTAAACAAATGTTCATGGGGAAAAAAGTCAAAAATATCAAAGTAAGGGGAATTCTTTTCTAATAGAAAACCAAAACATCAACAACCTGATGCAGTAAAAATAATTGTCTAAACAAAGGTATGTATAAAATTGTGTAATTAAAAATGGTATCATGTCCCCTTTGGAACTAAAAATTCAAAAACTCATTATCAGCAAAATACAGTGTTATTAACAAATCTTAAACTAAAGTAAATAAGTGGCTGGACTCAAATACCAAGAGGTGTTGCATCCTGCGTGAAATATTCACCTGAAATACCAAAAAAACTGGTAAAACAATTCTGAACAACACGTTAGGGTAAAAATGATGTGCTGCTGAAACAGGATGCTAAAGACAAAAGTCTAAACAAAAGTAAAGAAGTCCGTCTTAAACATCATATTAAAAAAAACTTAAACAATGAAGCCACGAGCTTCACAGAACTAAAACTTCACACTGAAAACAAAAATGTCAAAATGCTGGACACAACTAAAGCCACAGGCTCAAAACAAACGGGTGGTGAAGTGTTGAAGTATAACTCTGAAATATCAAAATATAAAAAGGCAAATGTGTCTCTGTAATGACCAAAAAGAGTTTTGTTGGGGTCTGCTTCCTTTTTAAAACCATCTAGAAACTTCATTTTCAAAATCTCAAAAGAAAATATGTCAATGAGCTTCACAAAGCCAAAACAAATAACAAATGCTGTGCTTCTGTTAAACTGAGACATTTCTAACAGTGACTAATCAGGCTTTCCAACAACACAAAATCTCTCCCTTTATTATTTAATTTTAATAAACTCAGACACTTGAGCCACATCCTCACCCAGAGAACAACAATAATCAGTAACCTGCAGCAAAACAACACCGAGATCCTGCTGAATGGACTATGTCCCATTTTAATTTGGAAGTTTTATTTTATTAATAGATTAAGCAGAAGGTTGATAAACTAACAGAGACATTGCTGCTGCAGGGTGGAGAGAGAGTGAGCAGGTGAGACCTCATTAGAGTGACTGCAGGTGAGGGCAGCCTGGAAAATGCAGCAGGATTCACCAAAGTAATCATTTTTAAAGCAGGACTAAGAGGAAAAGAATAGTCCCCACTGAGGGAGATGCTAATAATAACAATGATAATAATAAAACTCCAACAAAAATAAACCAACATAAAATATTTAAATCTGTAGCTTTTTGGTTAGAAATAGTGTAACATAAATTAGAGCCCTTTAAATGTCATTGACAGTGGGACGGCCTGATCAGTGGAGACGTCTGCAGAGAGGAGGAGGAGCAGGAGTGAACAGCTTTGCTCTGAGACGTACAACAATGACTGGGACACACTGCCATCATCAGGTCAGCTTTATTGTCCAGGTTTGTTAGACATACAAGGTATTTGACTCTTTAACTTTACCTCCCAAGTACAGAGTAGATACAGAGTAGAGTATTATACATACACAAACAAGAACAGACAGGAGTGCAGTGGTGAGGAGTGAAACTAGTCAGTATGGTGATCAGTCAGACAGGCAGAAGTTTACATTAAAAAAGAGTGCACAGGTGCATGTAGGATGGGAGGATCAGTTTTCCACATGATCAGTACAGACTGGATGAAGTAGATGATCTTATATACAGTTTTAGTTAAGTTTACTTGGGGGGAAACTCCTTTTCCCCATTTTCTGTCTTTCTTATACGTGACTCTTATACTTGTCCGTTATATTTGTATAATTTAGCCTGTTATTATTTCATCACAGTTTTACTATCAGATGAAGTCCTAAAGGAACGCTCTTGCTGAAAAAGGTCATCTATCAGGATCAGCTCCTGGACAATACAGATGGGAAACCTGGAGCACATGGTGTGAGTGATCTTCAGGGTCTGAAGTTCTGCAGCATTGAAATCAAACTCAGACCTCCTTTTTACTGTTTCTAGGTTCAAGACCTGGAGGTTGTACAGGTTGAACAAAAAGCCACTGACGGGCTGATGGTGGAAATGGATGTTTGAAGAAAATGCACAAGGTAGGAGGTGGATGATCAAAAACTGTCTCACATTTGTAGGTGATGTCAACTGCTTTTTGCCAGCAGGCTCTTGATGGTTATTTTGCTTTGTTAGGTGAGGTCCATGGAAGAGGCAGAAAGTATCATGAATGAAACCCAGGATGCTGTTGAATATCAGAGGGTGAGGATTCCTTCACAGTTAGAAACACATCAGTTTGTTTGTCTTTGCTCTTTGCACACTTTAAAGATGAAATGAAAAGAAACAGATTAATACTCAAACAATAGTCAAGAAGTTTCTGCCCATTTCTGATTTACAAAATAAGCCTTTCTTCGTCTCAGTGACTGTTGTGACAGATTTTGTGCCCATCTGTTTATTTCTGGGTATGTTGGTTTGATTTTATTTTTCTTTTTGATCAGTTTTCCAAAGTTCTTGGTCTGACTTTTTTTTTTGTTATTGTAGACTCCTCTTTATGTGTGTTTAAGGTGAGCCTTTATTTCTTCTTGTGTCTGGTGCTTCATCAGGAATTTTGTCCTGAATGAGTCCATTTCTTCTGTTATCTGTCAGGTCTGTTAGGCTGAGGACACCTTTGAAGAACAGCTGATCAGGACACACCACAGCATTCAGGTGATGCTTCTGAGGAAGACTGCAGTTGGCAGTGGAAGTGGTCCAGGTGAAGAACAACATGTCCTACGTTCACTGGTTCAGGTGAGGGGTGTCTTGTTAAGGTGGCTGCTCCAGCTGTGAGGGAAAATACAGAGGCTGCATACACATGATGAGTCTTCTCAAGTGTTCAGAAGTAAATATGTGGACGTTCAAACCAGAAACTTCAGCCTTTGAAACTAATTTAAAACTAAAGAAATGAGGACGAGGAACAAAACTTGTTTGTTGGTCCTGCTTTATACATGACAAACTCAACCTGTAGTTTACTGTAAGTCAGCATGGTGCTTTCTTACTTTTGATTTGTCTTATACATCATCTGTAAATGTGGGCAAAAGTTTTAATTTCTAATAATAAACCTTTTAAGCTATTATCTGCAAAAATAAATATTGCTGAATGTGCACCCTGTTTTACTCAATTTTCAGTAACTAATGTTATTATCTAATTATTATATTTTTAGATAAAGATTTGCTCTTCAGTGTTTTTTGTTTTGTTTTGTTTTTCCAAAGCTTGTTTTTCTTTTTCGTAAAGATTCAGTTTCATGAACTGAGTCGACTTATACTGGGGCAATACTATAACTTATATCAAATGAACACTGTCCTCCAGAGGACATGCAGGACTTGAAGTTCAGCAGGTCAGTTTTGTTTTTGAGAAAAAGATGGAGTCCAGCAGAAAAACTGTTGAATGTTAAGCTGCAGAGACTTCTGATTATATGTTGGCTAGCCGTTTATCACAGCAGCTCTGTGATCAAAACATGAATAACCCTGTAGCTGTGAATAAAATGATATTCTTGTTGATGAATAAGAGTTAGGATTCACAGCTCAGAGTACTTTGGATTTTGGACAGACTTAAAGTTGCTCCTATTATCACAGGACATAAAAACATAAGTAAACAGTTGTATTTGTGTAGTACTGGGTGTTAGTCCGAGAAAATTCATTATGTCCACGTAGATAATATGTTTATACTTTCTTTTTAACAGACAAGTAAGGTTTTTTGGCTCATACCTTTACATGTTTCGACGAAGCTCTTCCGCCTTCGTCAGAAGTGTCATTAGGTGGTAGTGTGACGTGTCTTTTTTCAGCTGATCTTATGGAGGCGTGATCAACCTGTCAGATTTGACCACGCCTCCTGCTGTCCGGTCACTCCTCCAGGATGGCGCTCCAGGTGTGAGACAGCATATATGCCCCCTTGTCCCGGTTCATCGTCCTGTGGGCACACTTCCTGATTTCGATTGCTTCCCTAATCCAGCATTGATGTTTGTTGCTCTCTGTGCAGATGATTTTGGCATTATCCCAGTCCATGATGTGATTTTCCCTCTTACAATGATCTGTGATGGCTGATTTTGCGTTATCTTGCAAATCTTTGTCTTTTGTTGCTCGTGTCTGTCTTTTTTCCGTTTCGTTTTCGCATTCTTTTTGGTGTTCTTTTTTTCTTGTGTGAAAACTTCTGCTCGTCTCTCCGATGTATATTTTTCTGCAAGAGTGGCATGGGATTTCATATATGACGAAACGTGTAAAGGTATGAGCCAAAAAAACCTTACTTGTCTGTTAAAAAGAAAGTATAAGCATAGTACTGGGTCTTTATTGCTTCAGTGTTTGACTGTATTTCTGTTTATTGTCAAGTGTCTGAGTATACGGTGTTGACATCTTTAGTTTCAGAGAAGGAACACTGGGACGGGACTGACCTCTGCTGGCTGACCCGTTGGCTGCTGGACCTCTTCAACACTCCAGACCTACAGAAATCTGCAGCCACACAAACATGTGCAGGAGGGCTCTGCCTCCTTCATACACCTGAGATAAAGTGTCAGCAGGCTCTCATACTCCAGGCCTTCGTCATTTCATCCAGCAGCTGTTTGTCCTGGTCGACTGCAGAGACGTGAAGGCCGTTTGGAGGAAAGATGAAGACTTCTGTCATCAGATAACTGTGCCAATCTTTGATTATTTCTCTAGTGTTACCACTAAATCATTTTTTTATTCTATGATTTTTCTGATTTTTAAAGGGCAGTTCACCAAAATGACGTACAGTAAGACTATGTCTACTTTTATTTTTTTTATTTTATCCTTGATTATCTGGCTCTTATGTTTTTTTTTCACTGTGTCATCCATTTTGCCCAGAGAAAACTTTATTTTCATAAACAGTATTACACTTCCAAGGACAGTGGAGATTTTCAAATTTACCTAAAACTAAATTTTGGTTTGGCCATTAAGTTGCATCAACTAAAACCTTGGCAGTATTTGCCTATTTTGCAGACACAAAATCCTTTTTTTAGTAGATCTTTGGGCTTCTTTCCTTCATTGATAGTGTAGAGAGGCAGGGGGAAAAGCAGGAAAGCTGACGAGAAAGCTGATGTGGGCAGATGTGTGGCAAACTGACCGAGGTGAGAGCCTCAGTAAATATGGGCCTGTGGTCTGACACAACCACCACCCCAAATATAATATAGATTTACACTTATTTTTGACACTTTTATTTGGCAAGTCCAGACAAAAGTCTTGTGCAAATATAAAACATGAAAAAAGTCTTGAGTTTCATAAACTAAGAGAACTTCTGAAAGAGCAATGGCTGCTTTATGACGGCAAAACATTCAGATCATCTTTAGTTGGACTGATATTGCGATCAGAGTTTTTAAACACCTTAACATGTTGGCTTCTTTGACATCATATGAGTCAAGCTCTCGCGTTCAAGATGTTTTTGTTCTTGTTTTGTTTGTTTTAATACCACTTTGTCTTTTTAAAGTAGCTGGAGTATGTGCTGTTTCTGCCTCTGCTCCTCACTCTAATAGGGGTGGACAGTAACTAATGACTTTACTCATGTTAGTTTAATCTGTACTCAGCCTGATGTGGTCCCCTGGACGTCCAGTCGATGATCACTGGTCTAGAGGAGGAGTTATTGTGTGACAGTAACTTAACACTTATTTGTACACCGGAATGAAAAATGTTGGATTTCCCAGTTGGGAATTAAAACAAGACGATGATCAAAAACAGGGAAAGCTGATGTGACACCAATACATAAAAAAGGTTTTTCTCTTTTTAATTCTGTTTTCAGAATAACAGTCATTCTCCCCCTCCAAACTGAGAGGCAATATCATTACTGTTAAAGAACACATAATCAGTCAGAGAGACGGGGATAGGGTAAACTTAGCTGGGTGTATAGACCGGCATATTTTGACACAACCAACAATTGGCTCAAGTTGCGCTCTTGTTATATTCTAACATGAAGTGTTCAGCAGACTTTACAGAACTGGTTCTGTCTGTAGCTGAATTTGGCAGCTGGTCAGCCAGGACATTATCAAAATGAGTCTGCAGCTCTGTTTTTTGTCTTCATGGTATATTAATTGAAAGTTTTCTTAATTTTTTACATACACAATAAAAGATACAAAATATAGCCATGAGGGAAATTAACAAGAACAGCAACAGGACATACATCCAAACGAGAGAGAAGAAAAATAATAATAATAATAATACTAATAATAATAATAAAAAACCTGGAAAATGATGGACCAGTTTTCCAGTCAGGGAAAACATGACAAACGAGGAAAAAAGTAAATTGTCCTGGAAAATTATTTAGCTTCCTTCTATCTTGTTAGTGAACAAAATTCAAACATAGGAGATGAAGTAAAAATGTAGATAAAATAATGCAAGTTAAGGAATAAAATAAAAAAAACTCAAAACAACGGTGACAAAAAGAAATGATACAAGCAAAATAAAATTTAAGCTCCTTAAACAGTAAATCAATAAAATCTATTTATAAAAAAGCAGAGTAAGTTAAGATAAATCAATAAGTTTAAACCATAAGTTTATGATAGTGAGACATAAAAATCAGACTAAAAAGATAGCTGGCAGACAATGTTCATCCCTGAGAGTTAGAAATAAATTCATTTTAAGTTCAATATGATACGTGGAGCTACTGAGAGATATCGGTCATCACCCTTTACTCTTGTTTTTAAGAAGGCTAGATTAACCTGAGAATTGCCCACACCAATATTGTAACGGGGCAAACGTCCTGGAAAAGTCCTGGAAAATGATTTCTAGAAAAGAGTGGGAACCCTGAGTTACACAAAGTCCCCACACCTGAAAGGATGGATAGGTTTATCAGAGGGTTGAAGGATTCTGACACTTGCAAAACCTAAACTCATCATTCATTTCTGGGGTGTTAGACGTGGACTTGCCCCTGTCGGTATTGGTCTCCCCATCAAGACCTCACGAGGGCTCTGCCCTTGAGGAGGTACATGAGACTGGTGAAGTCAAGACAGACCTGTTCTCACCGTTTCTTCACTGAGGAGCTGTCTGCTTTCTTCCAGAGATTTACAGGCAAGATTTGCACCAGAGTACCACAGACAGGTCTCTGGACCAAGGCAAACAGTTCCTGGGGGAAGCGAGGGTGAAGAACTGGCCTCTTTAGGGTCTTGTCTCCCTGGGATGTCCACCTGTGGCCTGTCTTTGTCTCCACCAGTCTTACTAAATTTGGTCCCAGTTTTGGAAATGGTGCCAGGCTGACAACAAGTTTTGCTGCCACTCTGGACCAGAACCCCTGCTTCCAGTTGCCCTGTTGCATGGGTGTGTCCCAACAACTGCTGCCAGTCAGGTACCAGTCACACACCTGTGCGTGGCACACACCTGGCTGCACCTGAAGCAGAAAGCAAGAGTGAATCCTAACATGAGAATAATGCAGGGGATTTTGGCACTTTTTTGATGCTACCCATATTTTAGCTGTTGCTCATTCCATGAATGCACAGTCCTTACAAGTTGTACCTTGTTAATGTGATTCAATAATCAGGCTTTCCAATTATAGAAAATCCAATAACAACTAGTATTATTAAAGGGGAAGTAATAAACATCTGATACAACATTCACACATTTTTAAGGAGTTTATTGGCTCACAAAAAAACTGTTAAAGTTTAACTCGTGTTGTCACAAAACCAGCACATCTCCCTTTGCTCTGATACTTAGTTTAGTATCGCGGTTCTTGACACTGAAATTTAACGGTCTGATCCAGCTGAGTTAAGTATTGGGTAAAAAACAAAATGCAGCAGCTATCAGTGTTTTAATATCTATCCTTTTAAATTATTGATCTATTTTCATTATTTGTTTTGTGTATTCCTTCGGTTGAGTGCAGTGGTATGCTGATCCCTATTAGCCACCGCCAAAGTAGCATCTTCTCTTCCAGAAGTTACCAGAAGCCCCACACATACAAACACTGATAATCCACAAATTGTGGTTTTATTACAATTGCAAAAAAGTTTTATATATATGGAAACTTATTATCTCTGTATTTTACTTATCACCAGCAATTCAGGTCCGTTTTTGTTGCTTGTATTTTGAAATAACATGATTATCAAGTGTAAGTGGCCTAAATTGTGCTTGATAACAAACATTGACTGGAAATTAGAGGAACTGCACCTGAATTTCAGGTGTTTACAGTGTGGACAGCAAGGCAGCCGTCAAAAACATCTTTTTGTTTGAGCATGATAATCACACGAGGATGTAAAGAGAAAACTAAATAACAAACATCTCTCCTCTCCTGTTTTTATACTGCACAGCCTGAGCTGAGTAAGAACAGTGAGGGAAAGCCCTTTATGTTTTGGTGTCACATTAGCTCTCCCTGTCTCAGATTACACAGGCCTGCTGTAATCCAAGCTTTTTCTGTCCTGTGTACAATCCTCAGTTTTAAACTGTAATCCAACAATAACTCCTCTCAACCTCTGATCATCAACAGGAGGCCCAGGGGCCACATCAGACCGAGTACAGATAAAACTAACCGGGGTCAAGTGAAAACTCACTTTCCACTCCTGTTCAGGTGAAGAGCAGAGGCAGAAACATCACAGACTCCAGCTGTTTACGTCACATTTCAGTGATCTGTTGTAATTTTGTCGTATACAGAGGGACACTGATCCCTATTAGCCACGACTGAAGTAGCACCTTTTCCTCCAGGGCCGCACACAAACACTATAAATCCACACCAGTCTGTAGAGCTGGGCAGTTAATCGAGTTTAATCACAACTATAATAACAGTTTGGAAAACAGTAATTGAGATTCAAAGAATCCTCTCGACATGCTGCACATTTTTCCATCTAATATTTTTTTTCACACATACAGTTTAATTTGTCGGCTGTTCTTGACTTTTGTGATGGTCGTGTAAAGAGTGTTCAAGCTCATGGTCTGTCAGCGGTGGTTAGTGTTTAGAAATCCTGACCTCAATATATGTTAAAACAACCATGATGATCATTTTTGTCATAATCGAGCAGCCCTACAAGTTTATTATTCAAATTCCAAAACATGTTTAAGAGATCCTGAGAAAAATATGTTTTATCCATATTTCACTTAAAACAAGCAATTCAGGTCATTGTTTTCTTATATTTTGAAATAATCTGATTGCCAAGACTTGTAAAGTGAAACTGGCTGAAATCATGCATCTTCAGATATTTTGACTGGAAATAAGAAAAACTGCCTGTTAAATTTAAAGTGTTTTCAGTGTTTTATTGCACATTCTGGGCTGACCAAAGTATTTTTAAAAGGGGGTTCCCTTTTTTATTTTTTTGTCACATTAGCTCTCCCTGCCTCATAAAACATAATCCTGAATTTCTCTTCACGGGACCAGTCTCAGTTTGAAGTTGAAGCCAGAGGAGGAATAATAATAATAATAATAATATAATAATAATAATAATAATAATAATAATAATAATACATTTTATTTATTATTATTAATATTATTATGATTAATCCTTTGGCTTCAACTTCAGAGCTGATCAGTGAAGCTCCCACACCAGATAGACTCTGATTCTGCAGATGGATGATTTTTATGTTTTTGTTAGGAGCAGTGTTCATTTTGTCGGCTAATTATTTTCGTCATAGTTTTCATCAACAACCTTTTTTTCCCCTGACAAAAACTAGACAGTAACTAATAAAAACAAGTGCACATGGACAAAAACTCAAACTAAATTAACTGACATTTTCATCAACAAATAAAATCTAGACTAAAATCAAAACAATTTCGATGACTAACTTATGAGTAAAACAAAGATTTTTTAGGCAAAAGACTAACTAAATTAAAAAGTGCTGTCAAAATGAACACTGATTATGAGTTCGTTCATCACACATCAGATCAATCAAAGTGCTTCTGTGGTGAAAAAGGTTTCATGTGGCGTGACGAGGGGCAACAAAAAAATGTGATAAACCAAAACTGCAGAGCTGAAAATGGAGGCTGATGACAGCGTCTGTGGACTTAATAATGAATGTCTTTCTAGTAATTTTGGTGAGCTGACCCTTGAATGCAGACCTCTTAAAATTACAACCATTCTCTGTCGTCTGAAGTATTATTCCCACATTGCACTGGCTTTCTCTGCCTCAGCTGGTAATTTATCAAATATTCTCTGAAACATTTGTCTAAGTATCTGTTTTTTTAACACTCTGCCAGTCTGACCCCCTTTTTAAATACACCCCATCACCCTGAGCACTTTCAGTTCTTTTGAGCACCTCGCTTTTGTTATTAAACTGAAAGACCCTGTCTTAATCATCTATAGACCCCCAAAACCCAACACTGTTTTTATTCAAGAGTTTTAATCAGCTGGGGACTGGCAGCTGAAAGTCGACCTAGGGAAACAGCTCAGATTCCCAGAGAACATCGCAGTGACCACACTCAGGCCAGACATAGTCCTGGTGTCAGAAACAACAAGGCAAGTGGTCCTGTTGGAGTTGACTGTTTCCTGGGAAGACCGGATGGAGGAGGCCTTTGAGAGGAAGAGGGCTAAGTATGAGGAGCTGGCAGGCGAGTGCCGGAGCAGGGGATGGAGGACCCGATGCAACCCCATCAAGGTCGGGTGCAGAGGATTCGTGGGCCAGTCTCTCGTCAGGGCACACAGATGCTGGGAGTGAAGGGACTGCAAAACAGAAGAGCCATCAAAAACATCACAGACGCAGCAGAGAAGGCGTCCAGATGGCTGTGGATCAAGAGGGGAGATCCGTGGACCATAACAGCTACTTGGACACAAGCCGGAGAGTGATCAACCCCGGCTGGGTCACCTGGGCGAAGGTGTCTGATGTTGTGAGACCCGAAACACCCAATGAACCCAGGATACATCACTGATGATGTGTCTAAGTTGCACCCAAGTGTATATTAGAACTAGAGTTTTTATCCTATTTTATTTGTGAATATGACAGAATTCTTATTTTAGGTGATTTTAATGTACACGTCTGTTGTCCCTCTCAACACATGACTGTTGATTTTATTGAAACTCTGGACACTTTAATCTAACCCAGGCAAAACAGGAACCAACACTGCCTAGATTTGGTCTAATTTACTGGACTTAGTCCTGTGGAGTTTTTAACCAAGGATATCTGTGTGTCAGATCACAAACTGGGTTTATTCTCTGTGGTTTTATCCCAGCCTTCTTTTATTGATCATACTCCTGTTCATCGAAGGGTTTTAATTCAACGTCTGCTCGCAAGTTTACAGAGCTTTTTATTTCTGCATCTTTAGCTGCCTTCAACCCAGATTTCAATCCAGTTTCTAACACAGAAGAGCTTGTCTCTCTTTTTAACAATACTCGAGGAACCATCATGGACTCTGAAGCTCCTCTGAAAGTGAAAATCTCAAACAAAGAGCCCCAGCCCTGGCTGACAGAGTCCACACATGAACTGAAGAAAATATGGAGAAGAAATGAGGGTAAATGGAAAAAGACTGGGCTGGTGCTTTTTCATGACATCTGGAAAGATCTCATGAAAAACTACCAGAAGACAGTTAAAGATGCAAGGGCAGCATTTTATTCTGATTTGATTTTAGCCAATCATTGAAACCCCAGAGTTTTATTTAAGGTTTTAGTTTCCCTCACTAACCCCTCCCCTCTTATTTTACTGATGCTTCTCAAGACACCTGCGAGAAGTTTTTAACTCATTTTATTAACAAGGTTATGGACATCAGGCATCAGATCACTCCTCCTGATCTCCCTGTAGTCATAAGTAGGGAAGTTCACCATTATTTTAGCAGTTTTGAGCCGGTGTCCTCACCCTTTTTATCTGATATTTTAGCCCACATGAAACCAGCTACGTGCAGTCTTGATTTTATTCCCACTAGATTTCTCAAAGAGGGTTTTAACACTGTTGGGCCCAGCATTTAATCCATTATTATAGTTCCCTGTCAGAGGGTGCATTTCCCTCTGCTTTTAGACACACTGTGGTCCAACCCCTTTAAAGAAACCAAACCTCGACCCCACTGATTTTAACAATTTTAGACCAATTTCAAAACTCCCATTTTTATCTAAACTTGTAGAGAAGGTGGTTTCTACTCAGCTTTTAGGTTTTATGTGTGAAAACAACCTCTTTGAGAAATGTCAGTCTGGTTTTAGAGCAGGTCACAGCACTGAGACGGCCCTCCTCAGAGTGACCTATGACCTTCTTCTAGCAGCAGACAGACAGGAGGGTTCAGTTTTAATCCTTTTAGATCTCAGAGCAGCCTTTGACACAGTTGATCATGCCATTTTAATTGATGGTCTTAAAAACTGTGTGGGTATCAGGGGCACTGCACTTAGCTGGTTTCAGTCGTATCTTTTAGAGCGAACCTTTGCGGTCACCACAGGCAATCACAGCTCTACTGCTGCCATTGCCTGTGGTGTACCGCAGGGTTCAGTTTTAGGTCCAATTTTATTTTCTATCTACATGCCGCCCCTTGGCCAAATAATTCAGCGCCACCAGGTCTCCTTTCACTGCTACGCAGACGACACACAGATATACCTTCTCCTGAGACCTGAGGCAGAAAATTTCCTTCAACTGAACAACTCAAGATCTGAAATAATCCTCTGTAACATACAAAATCCCCCCTCATACAGTCTTATCTCGGTCCACATTCATTAAACATCAAACCAACAGCCAGAAATCTGGGAGTATTCTTTGATTCTGATCTCACCTTCTCCCACTTCAATAAAACCATCCAGTCCCTGTTTCTTTCACTTTCGCTCCGTTTCAAAAATTAAACAAATACTCAGCCCACCAGATCCTGAAGAAATAATCTAGGCCTTCATTTTCTCAAGGCTGGACGACTGTAACTCTCTCCTCACTGGTGTAAATAAAAAATCTCTTTCTCGCCTCCAACTCGTCCAGAATGCAGCAGCTCGGCTTTTAACAGGTTTTAGTAGACGGCATCACATCACTCCAGGTTTAGCCTCCCTCCACTGGCTTCCTGTCAGTTTCAGAATGGATTTTCAGATTTTATTGATCACTTTTAAAGCACTCATGGGACTTGCTCCAAACTGTATTTCTGAGCTACTGACTCCATATGAGCCGGCTCGCAGCCTCAGATCCTCTGGCGAAGGCCTCCTGGTCGTCCCAAAGTCGAGGCTCAAAACTAAAGGAGATGGAGCTTTCTCCATCAGAGCTCCTCGACCTTGGATCGACCTTGGAACGACCTGCCAGGAGATCAGGCGTGCAGAGTCTGTCGCTTCCTTCAAGTCTCTTTTAAAAACTCACTTTCACAGACTTGCTTTTACGTGATGCCGTCGTTCATCTTTTATCTTTTCTTTTTTATCTTTTTAGCTTTTTCTGTCAGTATTGCTCTTATCTTTTTACCTCCCACTACTTTTAAGTCCCTCCTCAGTTATTTACATCTTCTATGTTATGTTAACACATTAATGCAGTTACTCACTTTTAATTCAGATTTTATCTAATCTATGATTCACCTTTGTTACACTTTTAATCTTTTCATAGATAACTTTTTAGGCTTTTTAATTGTTTTATCTCTTGCACGTGTCTGTTATTCTATTTTAACTTTGCTATTATTTTATTATTTCATCATTAGAATTTCATCTTTTTACATTTTCTGTCCTGTTTTTTTTTTTTTTTTTTTTTTTAACCGCCTTTTGCCTTTTCTTTCTTTTCTTACCAAGTTTATGTTTTTAGCTTTACTTCAGTCCTCATGGTCTCAGTTTACGTTGCCTGGTTCTTGTTTGTCTGGGTTCTGATGACATGTGGACCGGGCCTTTGACTCACAGGCCCAAAGTCACCTGACACCTGAAGTTACTCTCCTCTGAACTTTTCCTGCTGGTGTCTTTTATTCCTTTTTGTGTCTTTCTGTAAAAGTGCCTTGACTTGAACTGAGCTTTTTGTTTCTGTTTCCTTGTGCCCCAGTTTTTGAGCTTTGTCTGTGTGTTCCTGACAGTTCGTCAAAGCACTTTGTAAAGTTTTGGTTTTAAAAGTGCTTTACAAATAAAGTTATTATTGTTATTCAGAGCAGCTTAGCTAATCTTCTTTGAACAGTAAACCAGCAAAGCCCATTTTAAAGTCCAGCTGTACAAGATTGGGCTGTTAAATAATGAGACTGAGCTCATCAGGTTGGGTATTCTGGCACAGCTTCTGTATGTTTCCAATAAGTGACGTCTTTACTTCACTGCGAGCTCCTGACTGAAGTGCAGGTGTTTTTTGCTCATGTGTCGGGAAATGTGCCAAAACTTCTGACTTGTGATCAAAAGGAAAAAACGAGCAAATTTCTGAGACATTTTGGAACAAACTGAAGGAAACCTGCATGTTTAAGTGTTTTGGGACATTTTGGCACACACTTAAACAATTTGAAGAGATGTCTTATTTAATAGAGACCATTTCTGTTATTCTTATACTGAGTTGTTGTCCGTGTCGAACCGTTGGTTTAATTTTTTTTTAGTGTGGTCAAAGTTTTGATGTGCTGGGTTAGGACATCCTCTGTCCTTAACAAAATCTTTTGTGCCAGTCGAACACATGTGACATGGAGTGCTCCCCAAACACCTCAGTTAATGTACAACAAGATTCGGCTGCAGTTTTTTCCATTTCACCACAAATCTCAGGAATATGCAATGATCAAGTTTTGAGCTAATCATTTTACAACCCTTGAGCTAAAACACATCAGCCATGGTCACTGTGCCTTTCCACAGTCGTCACAGTGAGGCTCTGTTACACCTCTGGACATTCACCTTCATTTGGTGAGGCTGTCGTGTCTGTGTGAACTCACATAGAAAAACATCTGAGAGCCTCCACATGAAGACACAGACACCTGCAGCTCCTGTTTTGGCGTCGGCGTGCTCCCCTTTCTCTAATATCAAACCTCTGTTTCCACCTCTGGAGACAGATTTAGTTGGATCAGCTCATTCCAGCTCAGTGACGTTCACAGTGAGGCCGAGCATCACAGGGGCAGAAATACTCGGGTTGAAACAGCAGTGTGAATTGGACTTGTAGCTCACAGTAAACCAAAGACGTCACTTATTGGAAACTCACAGCAGTTTTGTGAAAACCTGACCTTCAGTATATAACACCCAGTTTAACTGAACCATGTAGTTCTGTCCTGATGAGCGCAGCCACATTATTTAATAGATAACCGTGTATTTCAGAATGCCTACATACTGCAGGCCTTATTTAAGAGTTAATTAAATATTTTACAGGACTTTTTGATTGAAAATAAAGCAAATGCCATCAAAGTTATGAGATCTACCAACAAAATAACAGAACATGAATGGTGATCTCTACTTTACTTTAGCAGAAAAGGTTTTGATTTGATTTAAATGATGTTTTAGTAAATTGTGTGAATTAATATGCAAGGACAATAAAAGCTGTAGTAACTTATGTAACAATTTGAGGTTGTTAACTTTGATTTTCATCAACTTAAATATATAATCTTTAGGGAATAATTTATTTTATTATGTTATTTAATTTTAGGGAAAAAATATGATTATTTCAATTTTCGTTTTAACTCGGGGCTAGTTTAAACTCCAAATTTCATTTAATGGAATTTAAGGAAAATTATTTTGAGTTCAGATAACTTTGTTCTGTTTAAATTGAAGTTAAAGGAAATCAAATTAAATATAGTTTTACTTCAGTTTCACTCTTAAGTTTATTTTAACTTAACTCAAACACTCAGGATTAAAGTGCAACAGGAAAAATAATTCAATTAAATAACAAAGGTTCGTCCCATGAAGCTCAAAAAAAATTACTGAATGTGTGAAATCAAGACAGACAAAAAATGAATTCAAGTAAGTGAATTATATTATTCTTCAGGTTCAAGTAAAATAAACACAAGTCAATCAGAACAAAAGCATAAATACGTCTTTAAAGAAAAAATGGGTGAAAGAGTCTTTTTTCATCTGTTGGGGGTAGAAACGTGTTCAGGGTCCAGGGCTGAAAACCATGTGGAGGAAGGACACAACAGTCCGTGGTCCAGCTCGCCATCATCGTCTTCATTCTCCGTTTTTCATGGGGAAATAAAACCTGACCTGAAAGAGGTCAAAATCATGTTATCATACAAGATGAAACTAAAACAATGACCTTTAAAAGAATGGTGTGCTGCGTTTACCGCGGGCACGGAACATAAAGATTACAACAAAGACAGGAAAAGAAAGAAAGAAAGTGCAGCTCACCGGGATAATGGATCATTACCTGTGTGGCGTTAGTCTCCTCCGCTGTGTCTGCTCTTCATCTGAAGACTAAAGGACGAGCTCACCTGAACCCAATGCTTATGAATGGTGGGCTGTGTCCTGATTGGTTTACTGATCAACGGCGTGTAGGTGAGTGTTTGGAGGTGGAAATAAGTCAAATAAATCAATATAAATCAAAAGCAGATTCACCTAAAATCATTTAAACAGATTCTGGGTTGTGGGGGTTCACGAGGGCCACTCAGACACAGCGGGGGTCACAAAGTTCAACCAAAACAATTAAAATCACAAATTAAAAAAAACATTAAATAACCTGGATTACACTTAACTGTTGTTCACTGTGTTAAACTTAGACTGATCATCAAACATCCCCTTTGGTTTATACTAAAGCTTTGACTTTAGAGAAATAGGTTTCTGTGTATTTTATATGATTTTTTTTTTCATATTGACATATATTCATTAATAGGTCACGACTATAAAAACTGTAATAACTTAACTGTTCTTGACTGTAGTGACACCACACTCTGCCTGATGATCAAACATCTCCTCCCATATATACTACAGCTGACATCAGAGAAATAGGTTTATTTAATTTTTGTGATTTGTTCTCGGTCTCTTATATGGCAGGTGTGACTGAGCTTAACTGATGGCTGCTTCTGATTGGTTAGAGCATTTATCACACCTGCATCCTTTCTTTGATTGATTGCAAGGTAGAATCACAGAAGTGATGTTCGAGAAAGGTGCTTCTAAAACTCCTGAATTATAAGATCAGAACAGTAATACCCTTTAGGGGATGATTGATGGCCACGTTAACGCACAGCGACACCTGCTGGTCATCAGTGAGCCTCGTCGGTCTGGTCTTGTGTCTCGTCGCTGATAAATCTCTCTCTCTTACTCCATAGATAGCCTACTTCCGTGTAAACACTGTACTGTGTACACAACTTGCTTTAATTTAGAATAGGTGCATACGGGGGCAGGGAATACATGAAAGTCAGTTTCTTCATGCCTGACAGAGCAGGAGCTTTATTTTGAAGGGCAGGACCTTTATTTTGATGGGTACCGCACAGGTGGGCTTCGAAGTCCCGCCCACTAATTTTTCATTTTTTTTGTGAAAACGAAAAACTAAATTATGAACTGTTTCCTTATTTATTTATTTATTTATTTGCCCAAAACCAAAAAACGAACAAACAAACCGTTTCCTGTTTTTTTTTTCTGCGTAAAAGGGAAAAACAAATAAACAGCCTGTTTTTTGTTTCTGTTTGTGTCTTTTATACCCAGGAAACATACTCATAAAACGTACCTTGGTCGGGGACCCCCCGGGTTTTATGGTTTAACGGCCATAAAAAAGGATCCAAATAAATGAAAGTATGGTTCTTTAACAAAATAAAAACAATCAAACGAAAAAACAAAAAAGAGCACCTCTCCAAGATGGCGTCCACGAAGACGCATTGTAAAATGAAGGCCCCGACCGTTAGGAGCATTACGTCGATGCCTGTATAAAAAACTTCATTGTTTGTGGCTTTCCTCGTCTTTCATGGTTAATGGTTAGCATTTAACTCTCATGATAACACTTTGACCGATATATTTGAACAAAGACTCCGTTTTTTTCTGACGTAAACGTCGGTAATAAAACTGTATAAGTCACCTATATTCCGCATCAGGACCCATCCTGGACAACATGGTGGCCGCAGCAGGAACAGCTGATGTCTGAAGGTGAGAGTACATTATCTAATTTTCCTCTGGTGAAAGTTTGTAAATTGATTTTTGTTTAAGTTTGTTTCCCGCCTTTCAGCTCAGTACGCAGACAACACGTTAGCGAGTAGCTCGGCGTTAGCATTAGGCTACAGTTAGCAGGGTTAGCTCTCAAAACAGTTAGGTAACTGATTATCAAACTGCTCTTCCTGGTTTATCACTTCACATTAAGAACTCCATCTCCATCAATATGCTGTTACTTTAATAAATGAGGGCTGTTTGAAGTTAGTTTGTCCTGGATATTTTCAAATATACCAACAGCTTGTTGATAACATGCTTTAATACAGTCTCACTGCCTTTGAGAGTAGAGACTAATGTAACAATTAGTGCTTTGACAAAATGTAACTAATATATATGCTGTACATCAACATCTGATAATGATATGCATTATCAGATGTTAATATGCTGTGAAAATAGCTCAGCTTACAGTGTTTATGTAGACAAACTACATAATCAGCATTTTAGATCTGCACAAAGGGAAATTCTGTTTGGTTTGGGAATATATTTTAACACAAAGGCAAAACTTGATCATGTCATTTTTGTGTTACTTGTTTTTTTGTTTGTTTGTTTGTTTGTTTTAATGAAAACAATCAAAATCGTAAATCAAGTGTTGTTGAAATAAATCAGGGATTTGATTTTTAGGCTGTATCGCCCAGCCCGAAAATGTCCCTTAAAGCTCAAATTGAAAAACAGGAACATGAAGTTTGTCACATCTCTTGTAGCTTCTTCCTTCTGAAACTGAATGAATTATTTGGTTAAAGATGCCTGTCTCACCTGATTGACCAGTTATTGATCACCCTCATATCCTCTCACTGATTTATTTATTGATTCACATTCACCCTCTCAGAGTCTAAGTCATGGGCCTGCGGGAGTTCTGGAGGAGCTACAAGGTTCTGATTGTGATGGGAACCAGTCTGGGTCTGATCCACTGGGGCTGGTACAACCTGAAGGGAAACCCGCTGCTGCACAAAAACAGAGACGACTACGTTCCTGAGCCGGGCATCGTGGCCTACGTTTCTGCTCCTGCTGCGCCTCCACCTGCTGCTGCAAAGAGCAAATAATCTCCAGGAGGTAAACTCACCCTCGAACTGCAGGAAACAGACGGGAGAGTTCAGCTGCAGTTTCTACTCCGCCCACTAGGTGGTGCTCAAAGAAAACTACCTGCTCTGAGTTAGATGGTGATACTCCTGTAGTCTGCCATGTGTCTGTATGTTTGTTAGAAAGATTACGGAAAAGCCACTGGATGGATTTACATGAAAATTTTACCAGAGGTGTGGTTTGGTCCAAGGAAGAAGCCATTCAATATTGGTGGTGATTGGTATATTTTTCTGGATGCAAAACTTCCCAAATTAAAAAAATATTCCCATTACTTAACATTGGGCAAAATTATCAAAGCAATCATATCTCATTTTTCAACGGATTTGCTTCCAGTTTTACAGGATAATATGGGGTCCATGTCTCTATCATCGGGGAAAATTTCATCTGGATCTGATCCAGACTGACGTCACAAAAAATATTGAACTTTATAATGGGAAATCCCATTGCAGGCATTCAATAATTCATATAAAACTAAAACATTTAGTGATGTTCCCAAAACTTATTGTGTTCATACAGGATAACAGCCTCCGTGTATGTACTGAGTTTGGTCTGGATCCTGGCTCTGTTCTGGTTCTGCTGATCCAGACTTGGATCTTTTACAGGAGTTGTGGAAAAGCCACTGCTGAACTGAGCTGCTTGGTGAAGGTCTGCACTCTCTGAGCGCTTTATAATTTTAATGAGTTTTACTGACCTCAAGAGGCAGAAGCAGTCTGAACTAAATGAAGGTTTTTATTGATCTAAATTAAAAAAAAAAAAAAAAATCACGTTGAGACCATGTTTGTCCTCGAGGTAAGGGCTGTTTGCATCCAGATTAAATATTATCAAATAATATAAATGTACCTGATTGTTTACATCGCTTGTTGTGCACTTTTAAAAATCAAAAGTCTAATTTATAAAAGAATAAAAAAAAACCTAATATAACTGGACTTTAAACCCAAAAGGAACAGATCAGTTTAAATAGAGTGGAGGCTTTGTGCTCTTGACACAAAATATCAGCATATTGGTAAAAATCCAATATTGTGCATCCCTACCTGAAAGTGCTTGAATTTTACTGTTGCATTTTCAAGATTTGAAAAGTGTGTGAATTTGGGACAAGGTGCTTAAATATTTAATGCTGAAACAGAAAAAAGCTTTTTAATAGGAGATAAATAATAAACTGTAAATGTAAAAAGAAAATACAACTTGTGATTAAAGTAACAGAGAAAATAACCACAAGGAAAAAAAAGAGTTTCTTTTTATTAGGGATGCACAATATTATTGGACCACCATAGGCATTGACATATATGCCCTTTTTTTGACAATATAATTTAACCATAAATATCCCGTATGTTGGCTGTAATACTGGCAATTCTTAAAGAATGAAATGTTGTTTTTCTTGCTTCATGTTTGTTTTGAACACAAATGGACTGTAACCATGACAGGAACAGGTCAGTTTTAGTGAAGTCGACTCTTGATACAAACAAGTTGGATTTCAGCAAAACTCCAATATCGATCACCCCTGATGTATAATGCAGTAAATAAAATAAATGTCAGGAATCTGATATATTATTTTATCAGACTTTTAACAATACTGATGTGAAGAATATATTTGAATTATTTTTTTTAGTTTTAAAGTATTTCATCTCGATGGAGCGCGTTTGTGCTTTTCCTGTCATTTGTTGTCCTTCTGTAGCGTTTGACGACAAAACATTTATTATTATTTATGTTTATGTCTGTGAATGTGACCAGGGAGGGGATGATGAGGGATGTTGCATTAACTGTCACAGCTGCAGGTGCTTGAAGTTTTTGAAGTGCTTGAGTTTGACCTGGTGTAGGTGCAGAATGTTAAGGTCTCAGTGTGATTTTTCGGTGTTTCCCCCTCTGTGCATGCAGCGGTGATGAAGCCTCAGAGCTGGCTCAGGAGGAACTGGCTGTGGGCGGCGGGCGGGGCCTTCCTCAGCATCCACCTGGCCACGTGGCTGATGCAGCGAGCGATGAAGAGCTCGGTGCGCTCGGAGGCGGCGCTGCGACAGAAGGCTGCTGAGGAGAGACTGGACTGAAACGGACGATCGAGGCGTGACGAAGAGGAAAAACAGAGAGGACTGTCTCAGAGGACATTTAACTTTAAATCATGACATTCAGCTCTGCTGAACCAAAAGCTGGTTTGAGGATCAGAAGCTAACGTGAAATTAAGCTGCTTCAGTAATGATGAACGATTGTCAACTGATTACCTAAAATAATAAAAACTACAAGGATGTGGTGCCAAGAAATCCATTTTTATGTCCTAACTTTGAGGGTTGTCGAATAATTCTGGCAGATTTAGTAACAAGCACAGTAAAATGAACACCAAGAGAGTCTGTAATCATGAGTTAAAGGGATAGTTCAGGCTTTCTGGGGTTGATCTAATAAATATGACAATAAATCAACGGGGTTTGGACACTTTGGACATACATACCAGTCACCAATGACCCCACTGTAGGGTAAAACTACCCATAAAAACTCTATTTGTTTAATCAGATCAGCCCTAATCATGAATGAAAAAAACACTCATCACATTTTTGAATCCTTTAAATTTTGTGACCATGATGTCTCTGCATGTTTCTACAGCAGAGGATGAGGGCCACTGAAAAACAGTTTTTAGAGGTTGATACTTTACGTCTTAAAAAAATTCAGAATACTGAAAAAAAAATCAGAAAAAAAATCAACCTTTAAACATTTTTTCCGTGGCCCCTTCCATATTTTTCAATGGAAAATACACAAAATATTATTTGTCATTAAACTACAAGCCATTTCTGCTGCTCTTGGTCACTTAATCTGAGGCTCAGTACTTTATGGTAAGGATCAGCCTTTCTGTCATTTGTCCTGTTTTTGTCCATCACAAAGACTCACCAGCATCAACCTGATCCTGTCATAACCAGATTAACCATATTTTACAAATTAGGAGTTAAAATGACGAAATAATCCATTGGAAATATGAGGAAAAAAAAGGATACACAACAGTAAATAAAATAAGTAGAACGGGAGAAATTAACAGAAGCAGTTGAATATTCTTCATCTTCATCCAGCAAATTGGACAAGTCCCTAAGAATGCAATAATATTAATTTGAATTATTCAAGAAGATGGAAATAATACAATAAAATGTATTTTACAAAGTCATTTTACAAAAGATAAAATTGATTTTTAATTATCAAAGTCCAAAACTCAACAAACCTTATAAACTCAAAAACCCTCCGTATACTGTCTGAAAGTTTTGGAGCAGCTTAAAGTTAATTTTGTTTGTTTTTAACGTGTTTTCTTCATCGATTCTTTCATTTGTTTCTTTAATTGCTCTGCAGCTTTTCTGCTGAGTCAGAAATCAATAACTTTTTATCATTTAAGGACGATTGAGGGAGAACCAGAGCCATTACTCACCCAGACCCCGTGGACTGATCCTCAGGTGAACGTCTCTGCTCTCAGGTGTTTTATGATGGTTAAGATGATATCAGCTGATTTCTAATAAAAAGTTCTGAAATCTGGAACATTTTCCTGTATTAGGAGTATTTATAACATTAAAAACACCACACCTGCTGAATAAAGCCTCTCATTTATCTAAAGTTATCACAGAATGAGGCTCGGAGAGTTTAATTGGTTATTGATCGGCTTAAATGGGTTTTTCTCCCTGATAGCGAGGGTGAGGGTGCGTTTGTTTTATGCATGAGGACATGCAGATGAATAATGGGGCACTTATTTGATGCTCCCCTCATCTCTTTTTGCTTTTGCAGCACGTTCTTAAAGCCCTTTAAATAAAATTCATATCACTTGTTCACTTCAGGTTTGTTTTCATAATTCAGACCTGAAAGATTTTAATCTCCAAACATTTACGTTTCAAACTGTTTCCTTCATTTCAGGTCCACTTGAATCATGATTTTTTTTTTACATGTTAACTTAATTTAACTCTTTTCTAAAATCTTAAATACCATTCCAATGAATTTGGGACACTGTGTAAATATAAACAGAATAAAATTATTTCAAATCCCTTTCGACCTCTGATACATTCACACATGTTGAATGTTAAGCCGGGACAGCAGCATGTTTACCACTGTTTCCTTATCTTTCCTCCTAACAGCACTGAAGCCTCAGCCGTGCTGCTTTGACTTTCCTCCTGATTAATCAAGAAAAACTTCAAATCACTGACATCAAATACATTTTAAGTGAACAAAATAAAAGCTCTCAACTCTTTAGTAAGTTTGTTTTTATGTAAAGTTGGTTTTATTTCTTAACTCAAGTTGGCAAACCTTAAAAACAGCTGGTTTGAGGTCGGGCCAGGTCCTGTGCTCACTCTGGCTTCTCCTGAACCCAGCCAGGGCTGAAAACCTGCCCGATGTCCTTTATCGTCTTAATTTAAGTCCGAACAAGCAGAATCATGAGCTGGACCAAAACCCAAACTCCAGGGCAGACTGTTACCTGGACATGTTGAGTTTTTTGTGTTTACAGGGTAAATATCTTACAGATAAAGTGGAGAAACTCACCCCATCTTTGCTTGAAGATTCTTCTCTTTTACCCAATCATTACTCACCTGTTGCCAGTTAACCTGCTCACCTGTTGAACGTTCCAAACAGGTGTGTTTTTGAGCATAGATAGATAGATACATACATAGATACTTTATTCCAGACTCAAAGATCCATATCATCAGAATATAAAAGTATAAATATTGGTTATAAAATAAAATAAATTAAAATACAAAGAGACATTTACTCCAATGATTCCAGTAAGGAGAGAAATATCAAGTATCACTTGACGAGGGTCAGCATTTCATTTTCTGAAGCGGTTAATTGGCACATAAATCAGAGTGAATATTTGCAGAAAAACTGTGACGTCTATCAATTTGAACATTAAATATCTCGTCTTTGTGGCGTAGTCAGTTGAGTTTAAAGGTCAAAAGGGATTTGAAATTATCATGCTGTTTTTGCCAGCATATGTTTGTTTGTTAGCAAGATTTACACAAAAACTACTGGACAGATTCTGCTGAAATTTTCAGGAGATGTTGGTAATGGCCCAACTTAAAAATGATTCTATTTTATTAATATAATTTTCATATCATTATTTATAATAATAATATAATATTTATAATTCTTTAATATAAAGTATTTTATATTTATATTTATATTTTTTACTTATGTCTATCTTGTATATATATATATATATATATATATATTTTTTTTTTTTTCTACTTCTTCAAACTGCTGCTGTAATCTTAATTTCGGTGAGTGAGTTTCCCAAGGGTATTCATGAAGTTCTATCTAATCTTATCTAACCACCATTAGCGAATGATCATTTTTGCTCAATAACTGTCTGATTATTAATGATATCAGCATGATTCTGAGTGCTCGGTGTGTGTTTTCAGGGTCATGAATCATATTATGATGCTAACTTCATCATGAGCTATTGCTTATAGATGGAACAGCAGCATGTGAGCTACCTTGGTGGAGGTTTGTTCTCTCTGAGTGCTTTCTAGTTGATTCTGTTTTTCTTTGCATTTAACACAACGTCCCAACTTCATGGGAACTGGGGTTTGTAGATGATTGGACGGATTCATTGAAAGATGTGTAGCTTCATAGATGAACAGGTGTAAAGGTGGATGGATGATGTGCTGGAGAGACTCAACGGTTTAATCTCGTTCTGTTTGTGATCTGAGTGTGAAGGAAAAAACATTTAAGAAAATTAAGTACAAACACATCTTACAGTAAAACTTCACAGAGTTTTTAATCATTCAGACAGTCACAGACACAAAAAGGATCAACACCTGTTTTTAAATTTGACATTTTACAAAATTTACAAATCACTACAAAAAAGTTTAAACCAAATGATAAAAGTTCACCTCTTGGTTTGAAGAAAAAGACCTTACAGCAGCTTTTTTAAATACACAATCATCAGCCAATTCATTAGGTACACCCGTTCAACTGTGTGTTTACAATATCAGCCAATCACATGGCAGCAACACAATGCATGTGGGCATGTAGACATAATCAAGACAACCTTCTGAAGTTAAAACTGAGCATCAGAATTAAAGACGAAGTATGATTTTAAAGAATCTGAACATGGTATTGTTGTTAGTCTGACAGAAACTGCAGATGACTTCAGAGAATGGTCCTGAAAAGTGAAGATATCCAGTGAGCAGCGGCTCTCTGAGACTTAACGCTGATGCCAGAAGTCAAAGGAGAATGGTCAAGAGAGGAACTCAAACAACCACCCAACCACGGTCTGCAGAGGATCATTTTGGAGCAAGCAGCAGGTGTAGTCCTAAAGCAGATGGTCCACAGCAGCAGACGACCACACCTGGTGCCTCTCCTGTCAGCTAAGAACAGAAAGACTGTAAAAGAGTCTGATGAGTCTGGATCTCTGCTCCACATTCAGATGTAGGCTCAGAGTTTGGTGTGAGCATCATAAAGCATGGATCCATCCTGCCTTGGATCAGCGGTTCAGGCTGCTGCTGGTGGTCCCTTAGTCCCACCTGAGCATGGTTCAAACCCCACAGCCTACCTGAGGATTGTCCCTGACCATGTCCATCCCTTTATGACCACAGTGGACCATCTTCTGATGGAGACTTCAGCAGCTCCATGTCTCAGAGCTCAGATCATCTCACACTGGTTTCTTCACTGTACTCCAGAGGCCTCCACAGTCACCAGATCTCAGTCCTATAGAGCAGCATGGGATGTGGTGGAGCAGGAGATTCTCCTCATGGTGCTGTCATTGAGATCTGGACCAACATCTCTGAAGGATGTTTCAGCTCCTTGATGAATCTTTAACACCATGAAAGAAAGGGGACTGACCTAATAAAGTGGCCGGTGAGTGTATATATGTTCACGTCTGTAAAAATCCTGACAAACACGAAACTGAAATACAAATGATTTCACTGAGGCACAAAAATGCCCATAAACGCCCCATCACTGACATTTCCCTCAGAAATAAATATAAAAAACATTTTTGTTAAAAGTCTTGAGCTCACAAAGTCAAACTTTAACTCTTAACCAAAGTCATAAATTAAAACAAATATTTTAAGGCTCTGAAGCATTCAGTTAAAAAAATCGAATATACATCCTGATGTCCAAAAAGAAATATTTACACGTCTGTACAGAAACACAGGACACGAACGATTCTTCACGTTCACTCATATTTACCCAAAAAACAAAATAAATAAAGTTTTTAATCAAACAGGTACAACTGAGGATTAGGGCCACGTAAAAAAAGTATGTTTAAAAATCTAAAAAAAGTAAAGTTACTAGAATAATCTCAGAAAGTTATGAAGGAAGACATAAATTAATTAGAATAAACTCGTTATTTTAGTCTGTAGAGGCTATCAGAAGAGCAGCAGCCACCTGGACAAAAATGAGGATCATCTAGTGAAGTTATAGTTTAGTATAAGTTTCACAAATAAGGACATACTTCTTCTTTTGGCACATCAGCATCACATTATCATAAGCATTAGGAGCCTGAAAAGATACTGTAAGAAACTGGGGCTTTTCTGAAGAAAGAACCAAACAGACTTGGAGGAAAATTTCTCCTCTTTGGAAGAGGAAACGTACACTCTTCTGATACAACCTTTCAGAATAAAGTTTGTTTTTATCTTAATTTAAATATCATTATGACTTTCTTAAGTTTTCAACTTTATTCTCCTAACTTTATAAGATTATTTTTGTAACTTTTCGACTTTATTCTCGTAACTTTTCGACTTTATTCTCGTAACTTTTCGTCTTTATTCTCTTAAGTTTTTGTCTTTATTCTCGTAAATTTCTGAGATTATCCTCCTTAATTTTCAATTTTATTCACGTAACTTTATGAGATTATTCTTGCAAGTTTTGGACTTTATTCTCGTGACTTTTCAACTTTATTCACGTAACTTTAGAAGATTATTCTCGTAACTTTTTGACTTAATTCTCTTAAGTTTTAGAGTTTATTCTTATAAGTTTTCGACTTTATTCTCATAACTTTATAAGATTATTTTTGTAACTTTATGACTTTATTCTCGTAACTTAGGAGATTTTTCTCATAATTTTTTGACTTTATTCTCTTAAGTTTTTGACTTTATCCTCATCAGTTTTCAACATTATTCGCGCAAGTTTTCAACTTTATTCTTGTAACTTTATAAGATTATTCTTGTAACTTTTCTCATGACTTTTCAACTTTATTCTCATAACTTTATGAGATTATTCTCACAACTTTTCGACTTTATTCTCTTAGGTTTTCGACTTTTTGCTCTTGACTTTTCGACTTTATTCTCATTACTTCATGAGATTATTCTCGTAACTTTTCGACTTTATTCTCGTAACTTCACTTTTTTTTTTTTTTTATTAAACGTACTTTTTTTTTTAATGTGGCCCTAATCCTCCGTTGTTAACAGGTGCTGAAGTGCAGCAGGATAAAATATCAAACCAGTCTTTAAGAAAAGTCTCGTTCCTAAGGATTATTTCCGGCTGGTTTTCAAAGACGTCCATGAAACGTGTCAGTTCTGCAGCGGAGCATAAAAAAATAAATACAATGGTAAACTTGTCCGTTACACGATGTACTCGCTCCGGTTCAGGCTCTGCAGCCGCCTGTTGTCCTGTTTGCAGCTCCAGTGGGGGGGCTTATGGGACGGGGCTCGGTCCTCCCAGTCCACCAGCGAGTACGCCGGTGGCGCTCGCGGGAACCTCGCCTTCTGCAGCCTCTTGTCCATCTCGTCCTCGTCCGATTGGCTCCCGCCATCTGACTTCCTGCTCCTGGCGTTGATGGCGTTCTTGTCGAGGAGGAGCTGGTTCTGGTGGAGGCCGTAGCTGGGCGGCTGTTTCTCGATGGGGTTCCTGATGTGTCGCAGCTGCTCGCGGGCGGCGCTGAGACTGTGCTGGAGGGCGTTGTTGCCCTCTGGGGCGGGGGTCAAAGACGAGGACGGCGCCCCCTGCGTGCTGACCCCAGTGTGGGCGCTCTGCTTCCTCCGCCTCCTCACGCACCACAGCGAAGACACGAAGGCGGCCAAGGCCCAGAGGAAGACCAGGATGGAGACCAGCAGGGAGAGGAGGTGGTCTGATGGAGGAGAGGAGGAGGCGAGGATGATGAAGGTCACAGTCTGCTCTGACCTAAAGCTTCTCCTGACACTGAGCCAGTTTAGTTTGTTTTCAATCAAGTTGTGAATAAGACTGACTAAAATGATTAAAAAAAACGTCACTTTTCAGGTGAATTAAAACATTTCACTCTCTTACCTATGATATAAATTATTTAACGCCGTTCTAAGTGTGACGTCAATGCATACGCCTATAATAATGAAAAAGTGTCTCAACAAAGAAATCATATATATTTGCCATTTTTATTTTCAAATATGAATTAGAGTTTATTTTATAAGCCCACATAATCTTAAAAAATATATACAGACTAATTTCTTTAAGACTCGAGGTCCCAATTAAAGTGCAAGCACAATACATTTCACAAATTAGAAAACAAAAACAAAAAAAAATCAACCAAGAGGGAAAATATGGAAAAAATGTGGGAAATGGACCGAGATAAGGAAATCTTAAACTCCACATAGATCAATATATGAATAGCAAGAAAGAGTTCATGAAAAAAACAATTCCAAAAAATCCACCAGAAGCCTGTTGTCATACGGCCCGCAGTGATTTTTACTTAAATTCTAGCACTGACATGGCAATTAGCCAATCACAGAGCACAGTTTTGAACACCCTGATCACTCTGGGTTTAGGCTGGGCACATTGCCAGTATAGATGATGGATGGACCTCCTGATCCTCACTCTGACTGCTTTAGTAAAATCCCAGACCGAGATCATGCAGTCACTTATTATTATTGCCATCATCATTATTATCATTGTTATTATTTAGATTATTGTAAACATGATAAGTGTTTTCATTACCGTTGGCGTTGTGGCTCTGTCGTCTTTGGACGCGGACCTCTGCGATGGCGCTGATGATGGAGCTGTTGGCGTTCCTCCGGCTGACCAGGTCCATGATCCTGTCGGTGATTTCTTTAACGAAGGAAAGACCTCGTCCTCGCTCATCAGTCCACTGAGGCATGGACAGAGACAGACTCTGTTATGGTCTGATTATCTCAGGCCTTTTATTCTGAATTACAGCTTTAAGTTTCCTCCGTCTTTGGGTGAACCCATTTGGTTTGAACCTGAACATTTGTTTTCTTCAGAGCAGCACTTTTCCTCTTCTTATCCTGAAATCATTTTTTCTTTCTAACATAAATCCTTAACTTTGTCACTCACTTCATTAAGAAGTCTGAACTTTACTGTCTGATAGATCGATACAGGGTTGTGGGAAATATTCAGTGTTTCATCTTTGATTCTTTCAAAGAGCTTAACCCTGGGATCTGTATGAGGCTGTTTGCAGCCACTAGGGGGTGATATTTACGACTTATTTGACTGTACTCTACATAAATTTTGAAAATGTGATTTCAAAAATTTTAAAAGGTCAAAAATACAAAATGGACAAATTAACTACCCTTTCGTCCTGTTGTGGCTGTTAACAGCCACTAACTTTGGCCGCTGGAAAAAAAAATCAGATAAATATTTTTTTCAATTTTTTTTGCTCAAATCTCTTCATCAAGATCAGTCCTGATCAAAACTGTTACTTTTTTTTAAATTATGGACATTAACCCTTTAAAGTCTTAATTATATAAATATATATATGTATATATATATATATATATATATATATATATATATATATGTGTGTGTGTGTGTGTGCGTGTGTAGGTGTGTCTGTATATATACACACACATATATACACATACATACATATATTTATTTATATATATGTATATATAGGTGTGTGTGTATATATATATGTATATATATATATATATATATATATATATATATATATATATATATATATATATATATATATGTATATATATATATATATATATATATATATATATATATATATTTCTTTGATATGTTTTTACAGCAGCTTAAGTTAGAGGTTGTTAACAGCCAAAACAGGACATGTGTTTTTAGTACGGTACCAAAGGGTTAAAGAGTAATCTAGTGATAATCTAGAGCAGACTCACGATGCTGACGTGGATCTCGTTGGCCGTTGTCGAAGGGTCACAGGTCATGGACACAGATGAATCAGACGACAGGTTCTGGACGACGTAGAGACTCCTGAGCTCACGACAAACCTGCTCCACCGTCACTCCCTGAGGCACCAAAACAAGAAGAAGATGATAAACTACGGCAGCCTGGAGGGAGCAAATCCTCCGTGCGTGACAGTATTTATACTGTAGATCCAGTTTCACAAACTCAAGGTCTGGTCTTGTTGGACCACACTGACCTGCTCCATGCTGTCCTTCTTAAAGGTAAAGGTGATGTTGGCACAGCTGCTCTCTGGGTGACACCTGGCCGTGGGCGGGGCTTGGTGGGCGAGGCTCCAGCACTCTCCCTGGAGGGAGCAGGGTTTCACGAAGCAGCGCTCATCCAGGACGGGGACGCAGGTCTGACCGGCGGGACACTCGGAGCCTCGAGCCTTACCGTGAAGGCTGCAGGGTTTGGTACCACACCAGAGCTGATGGAGACACGCAGGCACGTTAGGGCTGGGAAATATGTCGAGATTATAAGATACAACACAATATTTTAAATGAAGCATCACTAAAATACACTTAAGTTCATGTTCAGTAAAAACAGTTTACAGTAAGAATGACAGAAAAATGATTCTCCACCATGAGACAGTCAGTTAAAAGTGTTGAGACCAGTGAGGATCAACCTTCTCAGTGATTTCACTGATAATTAATCACAACAATAAAGTTTGGATCCGTATAAAGATCCAGATCTGAGTTTTTATTCTGGACCTCAGTCTGGATCAGGGGTACATGTGTACGACCTTTGAGCACCCCAAACTCCTGGATGGATGGATGGATGGATGGATGGATGTCTGGACCAATGGACTGATGGATGAATGCATGGATTGATGGATGGTTGAATAAATTAATGGATGCATGCAATGACAGATTGAAGGATGGATGGATGGACAGTTATATGAACTGATGGATGGAATAATGGATGGATGGATGGATACTTGAATCAATGGATGGAGTAATGGACGGAACAATGGTTGGATGGATGGATGGATGACTAGTCTTTATGTATGTACGGATGGATGAACACACAAATGGGTGTTTGGATGGATGGATGGTGATAGACATATTCATGTAGAATCAGACAAATATCAAGACCGTTTGATTTCTTAACTAGAATCAAACTGAAACTCCACGTCATGGTCTTGAGACACTTTTTATTTCTTTATTAGGATGTTTTTTATGAATCACATCTCAACCAAAGAATGTGTGGATCTGATTTTTCATCCATATTGCCCATCTCTAACGGCCTGTTTACACGACAATGAAAACAGCGTTTTCGTTGTGTTTGTGCTTTCTGTTTACACGAGAACGCTGCCCGGAGCGCCTGAATCCTCAGACTTTTAAACCAGAGTCCAGAGCGAAACGTTTTGAATATGTTTTTGTCTCTGTGTAAACAGGAATCCCTGTTGTCAGGGAAAACAGGGCAAGCGGTGCATATGCAGTACTCTTTCAGATAAAGGTTGTGCACACACCTAAGAACAACAACAACAACAACAACAATGACAGCTATGGCCGACTACAGAGCAACATGTGTGCTAACTGTGCTCGGTTTGTTATCACTCCTCTAACTAAATGTGGATTTGCTGCATCAACACTCTGACCAGCAGAGACATGTTTGTTATATTCACCAAAGACACTACAAACTTACATCGCCACCTACTGGCCTGGCATGCATGCTACAGCTACAGCTACAGTTTTCAGTTGTTCTCACGGATGCGTGTGAACGTGCATCGTTATCACATCGTCTCCATGTGAACTCAGGCCCTAAGTCAGATCAGAAACTTCATGCAGGGATGTTGAAAAAATGGATCCAGACCAGGTCTGGGTTTACCTGAGTGCAGCTGATCGTCCCGTCGTCACACCTGCAGGTGTTACAGTCTTCATCCCACCTGCTCCCATCGAGGGCGACGAGCACCCCCACTGCACACGGCCTCCCCGACGCTAAAATTAACAACACAAAGAGGAATGTTTTTAAGTTTATGCTCCATCACAGAGTTTAGATCAAAGGTCCAGTGACGGTCTGGTAGACCAGGTCCCTGCAGGTCTACCTTGCTGACAGCGAGGTCCGGCCCTCCCCGGCGGACAGACGCAGCGATAACCGTTGATTTCATCAACGCAGGAGGAGCCCAAGCTGCAGGGTGATGACTGGCACTCATTTATGTCTGAGAGAGAGAAGACAGAATTTTTATTTCTTTTTCTTTACTCTTTATGTTTTAGGTTTTTCTGCGCCTCTGATAGGATGGAGAGTCTGAAAGGGGAGGGACTATTGGGTGGGGGGCGGGGCCAAGGACAGTCTATCTGAACTTATTCACCTGACGGAAATCAAGATTTTAATTTAATAGATACTTTGAAGAATTTCATCAAAACTCGCACTACTGTCCCCTAAAATAGAGATGACCTGATTGGATCTTTACAGCCATGGGTCAAAGGTCAAAGTCATGGGCTTCCATGATCATCCTCTGCTTGTGAATGTCTCGAGATGCTTTGAGGCATTTCTGTCAAACTTTGCAGAAACACTGAATGAGACTATATGAACCAAAGGTCAAGTCACAGGGTCATCCTTGGCTTGTGAATGTGAAACACATTCGTCTGTGGGCACCAGAAGAAGATTTTGGAGGTCAAAGGCCAAAGATGAATGTGAAATATGTTCCTCGCCGGCTTGTTGGCGTCAGATTTCTCTTAACTTTGCAAAGATGTCCTCTCTGACTTGATGATGAACTGACTAAATTTTGGGGTATGAGGTCAGAGGTCAAGTGACCCACGGCTGGGCTCTCATGTTTCATACAGAGTGAAGACATAAAGCCCCAGCAGGATGCAGGCTGGACAGTAAATGAGGAAACGTTTAAAAATGTGTTTATAACAAAAGAGCGTGACAGACGGAGGCTAACGTAACGTAACGTGAAGTCTACGTGGTGTTAAATGGACACTCACTGATCCTGCAGTCTGGGCCGGTGAACCCTGCGGCACATTCACATCCATACCAGTTCTCTCCGTCCACACACGTCCCGCTGTTATAACTGAAAAAGAATAATTCATATTAGATTTAAAGAACAGAAAAAATAAATAAAACAGACTGATGAATGGTGTTATATCTAAAATTATTTGTGTGTTGAACTCACCAGGGCTGAGAGCTGCAGTCGTTGGTATCTGAAAAAATATATAAATATATGTATTTATTAACTAATTATGACCTCAGTCATTTTAAGACATTTGGATTACTGATAGATACTTATAGATTAAGGCAGTTTTTGCGCCATTCTTAAATCCTAGCATAAGATATTAATAATTTAGAGACCTATAAGACAAAACTGTGCACCAGGACTTTAAAAAGGAATAAACAAAAGAGGAAAAAATATATAACATACAATATATTGGATTAAAAATCAATAATATAAAATAATCTATTATTTACATAAAGCCTGTAAAAACAAATGTTTACAAAGTGTTTAAATAGAGTCAGAGTCCCAAAAAATAAAGATATAAATACATATCTATATCTATATCTATATATCTATATATATATATACACACACACACACACATATGTATATATATGTATATATAAATATATATATATACACATATATATACATACATATATATGTGTGTGTGTGTATATATATATATATATATATATATATATATATATATATATATATATATGTATTTAGACCAAACAGAGCAGGTTACAAAAATAATAATAAAACAAACAGGGGGTCAACCAAAGCAAAGCTGATGAAAACTGAAACAGGCCATAAATAGACCGATCATGACATTCAGATCAAACCTGTATGAATGGAGTAATTAATTAAATATGAGAAGGAGCATGGTTAAACATAGCAAAAATAATGCTAAAAGTAATGTTAAAAGTAATATTAAATATAATGTTACAAATAATGTTAAAAATATTTTAAAAATAATATCAAAATAATGTAAGGAATAATGTTAAAAATAATATTAGAAAGATTGTTGCAAATAATGGCAAAAGACGACATCACATCAGTAAAGGTGGAGCAAATGTAAAAGCAATAAAATAAAATTATAAGGGATCAATGATTGGAAACTGGACAAAACAGAAAAAGGATATAACCAGCAGAGATAAAAGTGACAGAAAGAATAGAATAAATATTTTAATTAATAATAAAAACAGTCACCCCTTATGAACCTCTTAAAACTGGAGTTTTAAGAGGTTCATAAGGGGTGGACATGTCAGATATATCACTTAAGAAAAGACCCACACACGCTTTAAAAGTGATCAGAAAAGTCTTAAAATCAATTCTAAAATGGACAGGAAGCCCGAGGAGAGGAGGAGGACAGGAGTGACGTGATGTCGTCTGTTCGAACCACTTACAATCAGAGCTGATTAATGGATGATAATAAATGAGCATCAATGGTAACATAATCTGTCAAATCATTAACTAGCTAACTTAACCCCCTGGAATCAGTCAGACTGACCTCCTGTTGAGACCATTCGAGACAAAAATATCAAACACTCAGAATATTTCATAATTTTGATGGAGGCACTCCCCAAGCCAGGGGCACAGGTGGCTTCAGGGGAAGAAATGGGTCTTGACTTGTCTGTGCAGCCACAGTAAACATTAGAGCACAGAGCTGGATTGATAAACAGCCTGTTCTGAGCAGGGCTGACACTAAGGGGTTTATAGGCAGGACAGAATCAACTATCTGAGACGAGATTTAAGGAGGGAACCTCACAAATATGTGCTAGAGACACCTGGACCATTAAAGCGTTGAGCAGTGACTCACTCTGGCTGCAGGTGGCGCCCTCCCAGCCCTCTTTGCAGACACAGCTGAACGAGTCTCCGTCCACCACGCAGGTCCCTCCGTGCTCACAGGGACTCGGCTCACAGCTGCTGCTCTCAGCTGGATTTAAACAGAAACGTCAGACTTCACGAGAAAAACACAAAATTATTCCAAAACAAAATGGCCGCCATCTTACTGACCGATGTTACAGCTGCTTCCTCCCCAGCCGGCGGCGCACACACACATGAAGGCGTCTCCTTGGTCGTAGCATGTTCCTCCATTTTTACAGGTGGACTCGTCGCATTGACTCTCACCTGAAAGTAAAGACACGACGTCAGTAAATTTAAGAACAAATGCGTCTTTTAACCGGAATAAAAGATAAAAAATGGACTCACGAGAGCTGCAGGTTTTTCCCTTCCAGCCGTTGTTGCACTCGCAGAGGAAGTCGTTGACCAGATCTCGACACACGCCTCGGTGCATACACGGCGAGGAGCTGCAGTCATCAACGTCTGAAATTAAAAATCGTTAAAACAGATCCAACATGGCGGCTTGTTATTCAGAGAGGAGGAGGAAGAGGAAGACTCACTGTTCTGACAGGTCGGCCCGTCCCAGCCATCAGCACAGACACACTCAAACTGGTTAACTTTATCGATGCATGTTCCTCCGTTCAGACAGGGGGCGCTCTCACAGTCATTTATATCTGAATAAAGAAGAAAAAAATCATGTTTTGAATAAAATGTTCTGAATTTAGTTTAATGTTATGAACCAAGAGCATGGAAGATGGTTTGTAGAATGCATCTCCTGTATGTTATGACTGTTTGAAAATTATATTAAGTTAAAAAGAAATAAAGTAAAAACAAAAACATTGTTTTACACAAAAAAAAGTTTAAAGATTGGACAAGTCAAAATCTTTTGGTTAAATAAACATTTTTTCAGGTTTAAGAGTTGAAAAAACTCAACTTTAAAAAAATCAATAAATAAACAAATTTAAGAGAAGCTATAATCACATTTTTTAAAGTTTAAAGGTCCACTAAAGATAATTTTTCAAGAAGCCTAATCACAAAAGAAAAACCCCAAATTTTACAGTTAATAGTCATTTATTTTTCAGAAATAATACACAGGTCCCTGATTCAAAAAGCTGGAAATTAATAGGAATTTTTTTAAAATCATGTATAGGAAGTTTTTAATTCACAAGACAAAACTTGAAATATTCTGACAATAAAAGTCTGAAAATTATAAGTGAAATAATATAAATTGTATTTTTCAAAAAGTAATGAATTTAAAACTCAAAATTCAGGGGGTTTGAAAGTCCTTCATTTGCAAGAAAAAAAATCAAATATTTTGGCCTCTTTAAATTATTAATTAATTTTATTTATTTATTTATTTATTGTTTATTTGATATGGACACACAGTAACATTAATGCTGTGATATTTAACTATACACAGGTCCCAATTGCATGCTGTAAGTGTTTATAGCACAGTGCTAATTTTCAACACTATGATACCTTTTTCTTCATGGTTTTGGGTTTCAATACTGTAAATTAAAGTCATAAATATTGAATTTTTTAGAGTTGTAAATTTGAAACAGCATGAACTCGAAATGTTTGAGTTTATTCGCAGAATTTTGTGCAACTTTTACTTTAAATTATGTTAGTTTGATTTCTCATAAATGCTTGACTTACTGATATCAGAAATTTAGTCTTTTTTTCAAAAAGTAATAGAAAATTTCTATTTTATTATTTTTTTTAAGAGTAGTCCTAATACACCACTTTAGCTGAAGTCTGTAAAAAGTCAAGAAGTAAAAACTAAATTCTGCTTTAACAGGAAGACTTACAGCCAGAAAATGTTTTTTATTGGACAGTAACATTAAATCTGAGTTATTTCAGCACTCACTCTCATGGCAGTACGTCCCGCTGAATCCTCTCTCACACTCACAGCTGAACTGTCCTCCAGCGAGACTCCGACACCGCCCGTGTGGGCCGCACACACTGGACGAAATCAAACGCACCCCTCCTGGAGTGCTATTGGACGCCACTGCCACGGTGCAGCTGTCAATCACTGCAGAAGAGGGGGGGTTATCAGGTTAACCATCAGAGAGGTCAAAGTGCGATGGAGCAAAGCTGGACTGAAGACAGACCTTTGCAGGGCGCCGAGCGGCAGTGGTCCCTCAGATGGGAGCAGTTCTTCCCCTCGAAGTCTCCGGGACATTTACAGACGTAGTCGGACGCCATGTTGAAGCACTGGCCGCCATTTTGACACGGAGCATGGAGGCAGTAATCGATATCCAGCTGTGAAGAGAAACAGAACAAAGAGCTTCAGCAGGAAAAATGACAACAAACCGTTACCGTGGACGTGTCGTCATGGTAACCACAAACAGATTAAATCTTAGAGCAGGGTTGGCAACTGGCGGCCCGGGGGCCACATACGGCCCTTCACCCCACTCAATGTGGTTCACTGATCATTAAAACAATAAAAAAAAACAAAAACAAAAACAAAAACATAACAACAATTGCTAAATAGCCTGTAGCCATATTTCTTTATTTCTTATTTTTATTTATGTTTTTGTTTATATCTATCTTTTTATTGGTTATGCTAAACTGCGACTGGAATCCTAATTTCACTGAGGGAGTTTTTCCCGAAAGAATTAGTAAAGTTCTCTCTAATCTAATCTAATCTAATCTAATATGATCCGTCATGAGTAACCAGGACTACATACTGAACAAATGAGGATAGGTGGTAAACTATTTCTAATAACATTAAATTAGTGTAACATGTTTTGTTTTTACACAAGACATTAAAGAACTTAGTTTGCTGTGATTGTATCCCTAAATATCTTTTATGAGGCATTAAAATATAATACATAGTATTAGTAAAAACTGTATTTGGAAACAGTGGTAATGGTAATATATTTGTGCTTTAAAAACTGGCCAACATTAAGATCCTTAAATTGGCTTTTTTATGTGTCATGCTCATTTAATCGTAAATTATTAATTGTGTTTGCATTAAAATATATTAAGGTTAGTAAAATACCTTTTTGAAGCTTTTATTTTGTTGTTTTAATTCATTTATTCAGTTTTCCTCACTGAGAGTGCCCGTGACAGTGCGGCCCACGGGCACTGAAAAAAAAAATGTATGCAGCCATCTTGGTGCAGCTGCCCACCCCTGTCTTGGAGGGGCGTTGACAAATGAAACTGATGACAACAATGTTTTTAATTTTCTGGATAATTATTAAAACAATCATAATAAACCACTGAGACACAATCAGCTCATTGATAATTGATTTTTGTTTATAGGAAACAATAAAAAGCACCAGAACATGTTAGTTTTCACTTCTTCAGCTGTAGCTGCTGAAGTCGGGAGTGGCCTGGATTACCTGGGTGACCCTTACCTGACACCGGCTCCCGGAGAACCCCGGTGGGCACAGGCAGGTGAAGCCGTTCACCTGGTCATGGCAGCTGCCGCCGTGGAGGCACGGCGCGCTGGAGCACTCGTCCACGTCCTTCTCACAGAGTTCACCGCTGAAGCCCGGAGCACACACACAGTTAAACCCGTTCACCAGGTCCTGAGAGAGACAGACGCGACAAGGTCACTGAATGTCAAAGGTCAAAACTAGTTTACAGAAGAGGCCGGCGGAGACAAATGTTTTATCATGCAGCTGTAACAGAGGAAGCTCTGTCTGTGTGTTCAATAATTGCTTTGAGAGTCAAAAAAATATAAATTCTATGAATTAAAGTTACTCATTTTAAATCTCTAAGATGGCGTTCCTTGGTGTGTACTGGGTAGAACGATGTTCCTGTTTAACTGCTGTCTTTTAGTTATTATTACTGTGTATGGACTGCAGGGTGGGTTTGGGTCATACTTCCTGTTATCTTATTTGAATTTGTCTGTCTGTTTGTAAAAGCACTTTGTGCTACATTTTTTGTATGAAAAGTACTTTTTAAATATAGTTTGATTAATTGATTGATAATGTTTAAAAAAAAGAAGGTCTAATTTTCACATACTGATGCTCCTGATTGTGCTGTATTCTCACTCAGTCTGAGACGCTCCATCTACAGATATTAAAATCACGACGGCCTCTCTCTGCAGTTTGGTGTCACTGAACTTTAAATCTAAGATCTCCAGAGAAATCAGTGTGGACGTTGACATAACCGTCCAAAGACAGATGATCGTGTTACTGTAACATGATCAGACTCACATCAGCTAACAATGAAGCTTTACGAGAGGGAGGACGAATAAAACAAACGAGGACACGACTGTTAACGTTCTGTTTGCAGTAATCTGATCTGCTGTCGTCATGGAGGCTCCTCACTCATACACTGTGAAAGGATAAAAACACGGGCTCACCTTACAGGTAGCTCCGTTCTGACACTGGCCTTGACAGTCGTTGATATCTGAAAAATATTTTAATATATTATGAAAGCATTAAAAATCACAAAAGCATACATACACTCACAATACTTTACTGTCATGTGTTGACTAATATAACATGTTATATCCATTAAGACCGTCTGTCCACCATCTAAATAATCTATCTTGAGATAAATTCCTGAAAAAAAAAAAAAAAAAGAAAATGAATGATCATAAAGGCTCAAAAATCTTCAGTGGGTGAGACTTTGGCTGATTTCCCTCACTGAAGATTTTTGACATCCTGAACTTCTGGATAAAACTCAACTATAATATTGGAGATTGTATTATTTTACAACACATGGTATTAAAAAGTACAGACATTTAATTTTCCTGAATATGGAGAATTGTTGGCAATGTTCCTTCAATTTCATAACAAGAAATGAAAAGTGTAGAGTGGTGCAGAGTGGCGTATCTTAGTAGGCGAAGCCAGATGTTAGCATCCTTGGTTCCTCGACCGTGAGCCCACTAAAGCCTTTTTTTACTGTGTTTTGGATCATTGCTGATAATAAACTCTGTCGCACACAAAAATATTAACTGTAGATGTTCTGTTTTTTGTGATGATAAAGAAAAAAAAACATGTCATGACTTTTTTAGCTTAAAAGAAATTGCCGGGAATGAAAACCTTCTATTAAGCTACAATTAAAAGACAATATTTCCATTGATTAACGTCCTGTTTGAGAGTTTCCTCTTAACCGAATGACCTGATAAAGATGGTGCCCTTGCCTGTGGCAGTAATGTTATTGCTTATTAAAAAATGATCAGAAACGACTGCAGTTTGGTCCCCGGCCATTTCTGTAGTCCTTGTTAGCAGCTAGTTAGCCATCGCGATTGTAAACACACAACATGGGATTAAAATTTAAAAAGCAGGCAATATGAGATGTATTTTGTTATTTCCCATTAAACATTAAAATCTCTTGTGTGTGTGTGTTTATCATGAAACAGGAAGTGCTAAATGCTAACTCACTTTTGCGTTTTTGGACTTATTCCTGCACTTCTCTTCATTTTCTGTGTCTGGGACTTTTTCTTTGGTATCAACCCTCTGTTATTTCTTTACTTAAGACCTGATAGATCACTGCCGTGTTTTAGCATTCAGCTAAATATGAACTGATTCGATTTTAGGTGTGTAACATTTCTGAAAATCGTACTCACTGGTGTCACAGTTCTGGCCCGTCCAACCAGAGAGGCACTCACAGAAGTATCCGCCAATCAGGTTCCTGCAGGAGTGGGCGTTGACACAGGGGTCATCTTTGCACTCGTTAGCATCTGAAAGTACAAGTTAAGAAAAAAGTTAGTCAAAACGTTTCTTAGGAGAGAGAGAGACGAGAGATTTGGTCGAACAGTGACAAACATCCTCAGTGAGGGTTTGAGCCCTCTGTTCTTTTCACCTTCATGTTCAAGTGTGGTCATTTCAGGCAGCAAAGTCAAGATTAAATGCCTCATCTTCTATCTTTAGCCTGATGGTCTGTCCTCCTTGAGCTCCTCAGTCTCTCTTTAAATTAAGATTTCACTGCTTTTGTCGTCAGTCAACAGTGACCAAGGACAGACGGAGTTTACGTCCTCACTGAACGACTGGAGCACTGAAACAGCATCTGGATTTGAAACACCACCAACATGGGATTGTTTCCTCCTTGTACTATGACAAACATTCCCTGATATTTTAAGGAATATCAGCTGAGAAATGATTGAATTATTAGCAAAAATGTAAAACTGCCATATTTTACAATGTTTACAGAACATGAAAATTCCTGGATCAGCATCTGAATGTGCCTCTGAGTCTGGATTCAGGCAGACAGAAAAGAAACGGGCTAAAGATGGACAAACAAACAGGGTTAAAGATCGAGGAACATGTGGACGTTTGTCTAGGGTTGATTAACAGCATTAGCATTCAATAAAGGGTTATTAGACGATTGATTTTATCCAAGTGTAAAACATGACAAAGTAAACATAAAAATGCCTTACCCTTTACACTTCATATTTTAGTCGACTACATTTACAGCAAATTTCATCGACTAAAACTAGACTAAAATTAAAACAATTTAGAGACTAAATTATGACTAAAACTAAAAGACATTTTAGGCAGAAGACTAAAACTAAAGGTAAATATAAACAGTAAGAATGCTCTGACAGCCTCAGGAGAGGTTTGAGGGTCTGTATCTGATGAGGACTGACCGATGAGGCAGGTCTTCCCCGTCCACTGAGGAGGACACCAACACCTGAAACCGTTGACCAGGTCCTGACACGTCCCTCCATGACTGCACGGGTTTGTGGCACACTCGTCCACGTCTGAGGAGTAAAAACATCATGAGTGGAGGATGTTAAAAAGTCTGGCTGAAGGTTTTCAGGGTCCAGCAGGTCTTACTGATGGAGCAGGTCGGTCCAGTCCATCCGGGGGCGCAGCGACACTCGAACCCCAGGCCGGTCTCCACGCAGCTGCCCCCGTTCACACAGGGGTCGGACAGACAGGCGTGATCCGCTGGAGGGGACAGAGGATTCAGTCACTGTTCATGTGAGGTAGGGATGAGCAACTGGCAGCCCAGGGGCCACATAAGGCCCTCCATCTCCCTCACAGCGGCCCCCGGATCACTAACAAGTATATTTCTGAACAGCTTTGTTTACCTGGAGGGCCACATCGGTTTATTCTGAGTTTCAGAGGGCCCGAGGTTAAAAATAATAGACAAAAAAAAACAGTAAACTACACAAAAATTGAAAATGTGGCTTTAAGCAGAATTTATATTTATATCTTTCAGCTCAAAACCAAAGAGTGAAGCTAAATTTACTGAATTTCCGAATTAAGGCCAGTCAAAGTAGTTTTCCAATTCAGTGAACTTGTGTATATTGTTTTTTTCTTAAATAGTTAATTCATCCCAACTTTATTTTACTAACTAGTCTCACTGAGAAAAAAATGTCTCACAAAAGTGACCTTGCTAAAGTAGCAGTTATAAAACCTGATTTCACTTTATTGGTCTCAATTTTCCCTCAAATAAAGCTTCACAAAAGACCTCTGCAGAGAACAAGTAGAGAAAATCACACTGACTAATTCCTCGAAGAACAAATATTAATGATTCTCAAAGACCAGGATGGAAATGTTTTCATTTTGTCATGTTGAAATGCATTTTGCCCGTGCAGTTGTAGAGGCAGATCATACTAAAATACGTCCTGGCACATTGATTTCAACCTTCGGGCCACACTGAGTTCGATGGAGGGCCCCATGTGGCCCTCAGGCTGCCAGTTGCAAACCCCAGATTTTAATCATAAATATGAAAAAAATGAAAGATTTAAATTATTTGCCACAATTATACTGTGAATGTCAGTCCATCTGAGCATGAAAAAAAAATCTGATTTTTATTTGTATGAAACGAAAATATCTTAAAAGTCCTTTTTAGCAGTTAATTTATACAGACATCAGCTAAAAATGTCCCTGTGAAACCATCTGAACACAAATTTATAAATGCATTTGAAAAATAGAAAATAAAGCTAAATAAATAACTGGTAAATAAATTGTTTTTAGTACTGAAACAGAAGCTTGAAGGGCTTTATTCCCTGTTCAGTCTGTTTTATTAAACTCTTTTATTTAAAGTTTGGGTTTCAAACTGTACATATTGATAAATTATGTCTTAAATAAAAGCTAAATGATCTCTCTTTGTTATTCAATCATAAGTGATCTTAACTGTTGACTGTATCACACAGTTTTGATAAATGTGTGGACACTCGATGGCGGTCACTGTTGACCTTGACTGAAGGTCAGGTCGTTCCTCTCACCTCTCTCACAGCTGACCCCGGAGAAGCCGTCGGGACAGGCGCAGTGATATTTGTCGGGCCCCGTGTTGCTGCAGGTTCCTCCGTTTAAACACGGCTGCAGCGTCGCACACGTGTTCAGATCTGCAGACACAAGAACACGCTTAAGATCGGCCGAGAGTCACGACCGAGGATTCACGAGCTCAGAGGAGACGGAGCAGGAATTTCAATAAAGATGAGAGCTTGGTGTGTGTAGGTGTGTGTAGGTGTGTGTTGTGTAGATGTTTGTGTAGTTGTTTGTGTACCTTTGTCACAGAGCTGTCCTCCATAGTTGGTGTGTATTTATGTGTGTAGATGTTTGTGTAGTTGTTTGTGTACCTTTGTCACAGAGCTGTCCTCCATAGTTGGTGTGTATTTATGTGTGTAGATGTTTGTGTGGTTGTTTGTGTACCTTTGTCACAGAGCTGTCCTCCATAGTTGGTGTGTATTTATGTGTGTAGATGTTTGTGTGGTTGTTTGTGTACCTTTGTCACAGAGCTGTCCTCCATAGTTGGTGTCACACAGACATTGCCACGGCTCCACACAGCTGCCGTGCACACAGCCGGGGTGAGGGATACACTCATCACAAAAGTCACCGCGCCAGCCGTACAGACACCTGCAACACAAACAGGAAGTGACACACAAACAGGAAGTGACCACTCAAAACACAATTCAATGAAGTCGGGACACAGTTTCTGAGCTCTGATTGGATCGCTCCACAACTTATCCCACCACCACCAAGCTAAGGCAGCTGTGATTGGATGTCCCTCTGAACTCATCCAACCTTTCCACACAACCAAAGTAGCTGTGATTAGATATATTCCTAACTTGTCTCTACTTTCTACATGACCAAATTAGGTCTGATTGGATTAAGTCTCTGTCAAACATTTTAGTCTAGTTTTTATTTGTTGATGAAAATGTCAGTTAATTTAGTTTGAGTTTTTGTCCATTTGCACTTGTTTTTATTAGTTACTGTCTAGTTTTCGTCAGGGGAAAAAAGGTTGTTGACGAAAACTATGACAAAAATAATTAGTCAACAGAATGAACACTGTAACAAACTCTTGATTAAAGTCATTTCAGGTGTGTGGAGGTTCTCACCTGCACTCTCCAGGAACTTTACAGGATCCATGTTGGGAGCTGCAGCCCTGCCGGCAGATCGCTGCAGAGAGACCGAGAGAAGTCCGGATTAAAACCAGGAGGGACTTCAGTGACTGAAGCTAAAAGTTCTTCGAGACATCAGACAACAGAGGAGACCAGGGTGACCTCAGAGTCCTCTGAGTCTGGTTTTAGAGGGGGGAGGAGGGGCCTGTACACCTGGTCCATCCTCAGACCCTCACAGGTCTTACCCGTGTTGCAGTCCGGGCCGGTCCAGCCCTCCAAGCAGGTCTTGTTCCCGTTGTGGTCACACTCGTAGTGTCCGAAGAAGTCGTCCCGCGGTCGGCAGAACTTGTTGCAGCCGAAGCCGTAGTAATGCTCGTCGCAGGTGAGGCGCACCTGGAAGGAGAACTGAGCGGCCGGGCCGTCGTGCTTCAGGAGCTGCCACTGCCGGCCCGGGTTGATCATCCCAGAGTGGACGGCCTTCTCGATCACACCTGAGCCCCGGCAGAGGAAACATGGAGGGTTTAGATATTAGGATTTAAAGATGAACCCAAACTCAAAGTCTATTCACAAATGAGACCAGAAAACACAACAACACAGGGGTCCTGATGTCAAAGGTTGTCCTGAGGGTCCAACAGAATGATTTAAAATAAATAAAAACGACCATTTTAACTCTAAAGATCAGAATGTCCTGTAAAACCAGACGTAAAAGGCTCCAAAATATTAAATCAAATCAGTTTATTCTGTGAAATGAAAACAACAAAAACTAAAACTGATTCAGCAGAAAACTAAAAATTTAAACATCTCAAAAAACTTAAGCGAAAAAAATCTTTTAGTTTTTGTTCAAATACAAAAAGAAAATAATGTTGAACTTTCAGATGAGGTTTTCAAAGTTTTTCTGCAAAACTTAAAAAAACACTTTAACATCATCTTAAACCTTTAAACTAAAACATTTAAGTTACTGATGCAGAAAAAAACTAAATTTAAAAAAATTAAAATTAAAATTGAGATTAAATTAGGTTTGTTCCTTCAAAACAAAATGAAGTAAAAACAAAAACAAAAAAAAATCAAGTATAAATCTATAATATATATCCAAAACTTCAGTAAACTTAAATTAAACTCAAATACAAAATTAAACAATTGTCTTTGTTTGTGAACACAACAGAATAAAACATGTAAAATCAAAAACATGAAGTTAAAATAAAATCTGATACAACTAATGCCGAGGTCTTCCTTCTTCTGCAGACGATATTTTTACTGTTTTAATGTTTTTAATGTCTTTACTGTTTTAATTTTTTTTTTCTGTTTTTACTGCTTTAAATGTTTTTAATGTTTTGTTTTCTTGTTTTCCATGTATTTACTGTTTTTACTGAGGTTTTTCTCTGGCAGGGTGGAGAGCGTGCTCGGTGTTGGTTTAGCTGATGGTGGAGCGAGCCGAGTCCTTCGAAAGCCTCGCAGCAGGTAACACATCCTGAGAGCTCACTGCTACTCTTCACACGAGCCTGGAGAAGAAGTGGAGGTGCTGAAAGTGACACACAGGTAGCAGCTTTGGAGAAACAGTGCAGCTCACAAACGGCTGGATCCGCTCCCAGAAGGACGTTTCAGCAAATCTTCAAACTTCGCACCTTCTCGATGAATTCCCCGGAGCGCACACCTGCACGCCGAGCTCGCCACCGGAGAGCGTTAAAGAGGGAAGTCTGAGCGCTGAGGTCGCCAACAGAGCCGCCATGACAGGCATGGCTTGTTTACTGTTGCCATGGAAACACATTGTATTCTTATTATTTTAACCTCCGCCAAGGAGGTTCTGTTTGTTTGTTTGTTTGTTTATTAGTAAGATTACTCAAAAACTGCAGGACAGATTTTGCTGATATTTTCAGGAGATGTTGGTAATGGCCCAACTTAGAAATGATTAGATTTTGGTGGTGATCCAGATAACCTCCATTAATGAACAATAGTTTTTGCTCAATAACTGTCTAACTAATAATGATATCAACATGATTCTGAGTACTAGGTGTGTGTTTTCAGGGTCATGAATCATATTATGATGGCAACTTTATCATGAAACTATTGCTTATAGATAAAACAAACATATGTGAGCTACCTTAGCTCTCCGAGTGCTTTCTAGTTAATTTTGTAAAACTCTTCCTGTGACGTGTCACTCCACCTCCGGATGGACGTGAAATCTCTAAATAAAGTTTATGGATCAGCTGATCCCACCTCAAAGGTCCACGTCCTGCAAAGCTTGACCGTCTACCTCATGTCTTTGAGTCCATTAATCAGGGATTTGATTTAGAAATGTGTCTCTGTAGAGTAGGGGTGGGCAATTTAGATTACCAAAGGGTTATAGCCTACCAATATTAATATATTTTATTTTATTATATTTTAACTCAAACACAATTAAAATTTCACAATTTAATGAGCATGGCAAAAAACTAAAGCCAATTTTATTTTCTTTTTTAATGCAATAAAAAGAAGATAATTACCATTTTTTAAGCACAAATATATTACCTTTACCAGTGTTTCCAAATATAGTTTTTACTAATACTATATATTATATTTTAATGCCTCATAAAAGATATTTTGAGATACATTGACAGCAAAGTAAATTATTTAATTACTTGTAAAAATCAAAACATATACTAGCAATCCAAGGTTAGTAGAAATATTTTTAAAAATGAATATAATAATAATAATACAAATAATATTAATAATAATAATATGTCTTTTGGAAATTATTGGTGGGCCACATTGAGTGAGGTGAAGGGCCACATGGGGCCCCATCAAGAGGTCCACCATGTTCTGGTTCTGACTGATTGTGCCTGACCAACGAGAGCTCTAATTGGTCAGAAGTTATTTTTATTCTAACTATACGTGGATCGTCTTTTTGACGACACTTTGACGACACTGAAAACACTCAGATCTAGGTGAGAGTATTTGTCCAATTTCAAGACAAAAAAATCTCACTAGACTTTTTCTAATCCACAATTTCCTCACATGTCTGGATTAAGATCTTATTTGAAGATATAAAAACTAAAAATAAGGCCCGAGTTGCTTGTAATAATTAGAAAAATAGTCCACAAATAAGACAAGACAAATTTAACTTGAGCAGACATTAAACCTTAATTTCAGACCCTCACTGAGTCAAACTTTCCTTGTTGTTTCATTGGCAGATATTTTCTCTTCATTTCACTTGGTCAGTGCCTTATTTTTGCTTTTCATTCCTTAAAGTAAGATATTTATCTGGACTGGTTGAGTGAATGTGGATTAGAAGAAGTGTTTTGGATATTTTTGATTTTTGAAAATAGACAAACACACTTGCCTAGATCGGATTTTTCGCAGTGAAGTCAGATTCTCAGTATGTGTAAATGGCAGTAAAATCAGGTTCTGATTCAGATCCCGAATCATTCTTCTGTAACCTTTTAGGATCTTTTATGATCAGAAAAGCACCTTAATGCTGACCCCTGAAATCAAATCACACAGATCAGATCATTAGACACTCAAAGACATAAAGCTTAGTTTTTTTATTATTTATTTTTCTTGGTTTTGTTAACAGCTGCTCCATTAATGTTTCAATATTTTTGGGATTAAACTGCTTGGTCTGTTGGTTTCTACCTTTGCTTCAGCTAAAAAATAAACCTGTATCTCAGTAGCAGAGGGACGCTGCAGTATGCGAGCCTCGTGTTTGGAGCACTTAGCTTGTTGATGCTAAACTCAGAGTCAATATTTGCTGGTTAGTCTTCAGGACAGCAGCTTCAGTCTGAACTCTCAGCCCTGTGTCCCTCACAGCTTTATATTTACTCCCTGAATGAACCGCATCCCCCCGCCCTCATCGTACACCTGTGCCGAGGTCAGCAGACTTCACAGTGGGCCTATAATGGCTCCCTGAGGAACGCCAAACACACCAACAGCCAACACGCTCGCTCTGACCGCAGTTCTGACCGCTGGAGCACCAACACAGGCTCATGCTGAAGGTGGCAGCTCCTCTTCATCCTCACTTACGCTCTACAAACTGTTTGTGTGAATGAGACTTGAACATGGCAGAAACGCTCCAGCAGGAGGGCGTCCCAGTGTGAAACATCAACCAACAGACACTCGAGTGAAGACGATGGTACTCACTACCTGACAGAGAGTCGTTGTTGAAGTCCAGAGCCTCCACGATCAGCGTGTACGATCTCTGGAAAAAAAACATAAGATTACAAATGAGTAATTTAACAATTAATCAAAATGTTGTCTTACAAAACACACAAAAATGATTTTACCTGTTAAAATGAACTGTTTTTTAAAGTTTTTTCAAGCTTATGTGTTTGATCATTTATGGATGGTTTAAACATTAAGACAAAAAATATATTACGAGACCAAAAAGCAAAATAAAACATTAAGAGGATTCTGAGACCCTTCAGGACTGAACTTGATGGTCTTACACTGTGCAGTGAAAGATCACATTAACAGCCTCCTGACAGAAAGTCTACACAGTCTGATCCTCCTCTCTGATAATGACTCCCACTGATCTTACATTATTCGGATGGTTTAAAGAGTCTTTGCTACAGAAATAAGTTTTTTTCCCCCTAAAACTTTATAAACTTGTCTTCCTTATGCTCTTCAGACTCTTCTGCTGCTGACGTAGATCCAGGACAGATGGATAAACCCTGTCCTTCAGCATGCTAGCATGTTAGCTTGTGGTGTCAGGACCAGTGTTCATTCTGTTGACTAATTATTTTCCTCACAGTTCACTGACATTTTCATCAACAAATAAAAACTAGACTAAAATGTTTGACAGAGACTTAATCCAATCAGACCTAATTTGGTCATGTAGAAAGTAGGGACAAGTTAGGAATATATCCAATCACAGCTGCCTTAGCTTGGTGGTGGTGGGATAAGTTGTGGAGCGATCCAATCAGAGCTCCTCTCTTTATGAATTGATATATTCATGTAGAGCAGGTTCACTGTTTGTTGTCAGTTCTGGTATTGTAACTGAGATGCTCTGCCAGGTAGCCTAAATAAAGGTGACTGCATTTCACACAAAAGTTCAATTTGTTTCTGTTCATTTATACATTCAGACTTTACTAGCATTCAATAAAGGGTTATTAGATGTTTGATTTTATCCAAGTGTAAAACATGACTTCAGAAATTCAAGGAAACATAAAAAATGCCTTACCCTTTACACTTCATATTTTAGTCGACTAAATTTACAGCAGATTTTAGGCAAAAGACTAAAACTAAAACTAAATTAAAAAGTGCTGTCAGCATTAACACCGATCAGGACAAGGACCCTGAAGCTGCTGATTCATGACATCAAAATAATCCTGAATGAAGAAATCACACAGAGGACAAAGACAGATTTAAGGCTTTTTTGGGGGGAATTTGTCCAAAAACATTCAAAATGAGGACACTGTTCCAGCAGCCAAGTGGTCCTCATCCCCTCATGATGTCCTCTGAGCAGGTGTCTCAGGTTTAACCTGTGGCCTCTTTCCCTCATGTCATTCTTCACTCTCCGTCCCTTGTTTCTGACTCTATACTGCCCTCTATTGATCCAATGACAGAATAAAAGCCCCAAAATAACTCTTAAAGCATAACACCTGGGATCTAAACCAACGCTCTCCTGCAGAGACCAAAGACCAGCAGATCCAGAACAGGAGGAGATCTTTGAGACTCACCGGCCATGCAAAGCTGAAAGGCAGCACAATGGTGCCGTGGTCACTCTTGGCGTGGTCGCTCTTGGCGTGGTCGCTCTTGGCGTTTTTTAAAGTGAAAGTATTCCCACCGAGCACAAGTGTGGAGGCCATCCCGAAGCTGCAGGGTCCAGCAGAGGTCACCTTCAGCTGGTACTCCTTCAGACAAACTCTGAAGTAAGTGTCGCACTCGTCCACCGTGCACCGCTGATCCGGCTCGGCCCTGGACCCGTCGCAGCAGGCGCCGCTCTGCAGCTGACCTTTAACGTTCTGCATGGACAAAACCTGGAGCTCGAAGTGTCCCGATGCTGAAGACACCTGCAGAGGGAGCGCCAGAGTTTGATTAGTTACGATAAAGCTTCTGCTGGATCTTTGTGAAGTTATTACTCGAATGTATGATATTATCAGAATCAACATGAACATCTCTGCTGATGGTGTGACATTTTTTTATCCCAAACAGTGGCTGAAATGTAGACCAAGAAGAAGACATCCTCTGTGAATCCCTCAGGGGGAAATTCAGTTCTTTCCACTCCATTGTTGAAACATGCGCTAAAATTCACATGTACATGTACATACAGGTCTGTCAATCGTGCTCTATTGGAGAGATGTCAGATTGATGACTTGCTCCTCCTGAAGAAGCACTGCTGAACAGTTTTGGGGTTCAGTGCCTTGCTCAAGGGCACCTCAGCAGTGCCCAGGAAGTCAGCTGGCACCTCTCCAGTTACCAAATCAACTTCCAAACCTGGTTTGGTCGGGACTTGAACCGGCCACCCTTCAGTCCCATGCCAAGTCCTCCAGACTGAACCACTGCTGTCTCATATTGTCAGAATGTACAAATGCACGTCAGTTTTATAAACCAAAGTGATCATTTATTACAAAAGAAAATTGTTTTACTTGTTTCACATCTGTTTCTAACACAAACAGATTCTCACCATCGACAAAACAGGTCAGTTTTAGTAAAGTGGAGGCTTTGTGGTTTTGACAAAAACTATCAGCATCCAAACAAATTCACATATCAGCAAAAATACAATATCAAGCATTCCTAGTTATTACGTATTTTGACTTGAGAGCATTAAAAAATTATGTGTCCAGGTGACCCTCAGGCAGCGAGAAAAAGGATTTTTATGGACACTTAATAACTTAATAACTAGAGCACACACTTAACACACACACACTTAATAACTTTCAATCGCAAGTTTACAATATTAATAAATATTAATTTAGATTTCCAAAGCCTGATATTCAGGTTTATTCACTTTCAAAAGCTAATTTCACATTTTTGTGCATGACATGATCCAGGCTTGAAGTGAACCAAGATGAACTCTGTTCACTTCCTCAACTTTCTCAAACTGAGGCACCCAAGAGCAGTCACTTTCCTGCAGAAATGAAGACATTTATGGAAATTAGAAAGCTTCTTAAAGCTTTAAAATAATTTTCTTGAGGCAAAATGCATCCCATAATAACATTAAGTATTATAATATTGAAGTATCAAGAAAATCTGAGTCATTATACCTGAAACAACCAACATCTACTTCGTATCAAATCAGGCTTCCAAATACATTACTAACGTTGGCAACATTTTTTTTGTCTGCATCCCATCAAAAAGTTTCTGACCTTCTCCTGGGTCCAGGCCCACCGCTTGAAAACCCTTTAATCAAAATAATCTGCCGATCATAATTGCATGCATTTGATTCAACTTTAAATGTAAAGAAAGATCGCGTATTTCCTGCAGAAACTATGACCTTTCAATGACATATTTGGAGTTTAATCTTTTAAAGAGAGCTAATTTAATCAGCGAGATCGCATAAACTCTAACAGTTAATTTTAGGGTTGAAAGTCTGAGGCTGCGGATCACTTCTATGATTCTGACAAACTTTCATGGACAGTAAAACCTCATTAATTTGAGGTTGAAGAAGAAATCATGTCCCACATTTAACGCGGATTTAAAGAGAAACTTCAACTGAATACAGTTTGATTCTTTGCTCACATTGCAGACCTCGACTTTTAAGCCGACACCTGAATCGGTGATATTTCAGGTGAGGTTTGGCGCAGCCTACCTGCAGGCGGGCGCAGAGCAGCAGCAGCAGGCTGAGGGCGGAGCTCCGTGAGAGGGACATCCCGGCGGGGAGCTGCTGTCTGCGGCTCTGAGGGGTCACTGACAGTCGGTGGGACCCTCCTCTCCGAGTGTGCACCCCTCTGTGTGGGACATGCACGGTTCAAAACACCGCAGAAGAAAAAGGATCCAGAAAGATCCAGAGAGTGATGAGGGCTCCTCCGGCTTCACGTTGGTCTCTCTGCAGCTGCAGCTGATCTGCCAACATCAAGGGAGGCTGGGTGATATGGTCCGAGGGTGGGCGGGGCTTGAGCACAAGCCACGCCCACCTATGCATGCTAATATGCAGCGGTTTGTTTACAGTCAGTTGGCATGGAGGTGCTGAAGTGCTGTCACACTGAGGAGTGAAAGCCCTCCAAAACAGACATGAGAGGGCTTTAACGTCAACATGATAATTATAGAAACAGAAGAAGGAGAAGAAAAGTCCTGCAGCTCAAGTTATTTCAAAAATTCTGCACTTATTTCTGACATTTTCCCTCAAATCCTGAAATTCTGCTGCAGCTCTGACTGTCAAACAAGATGAGGATTAAAGAGGGAGAACAAACCTCAGCTCATGATGGAATAAGTAGAAGAAAGTAAATACAGAGTTAAAATAAACTTTATATAACATGAACACTGTACAGACGGACCTGAAAATGTCAGAACTGGTTTCAGTCAAAGCTTTTTGTTCACTTTTACTCACAGAGCAGCGAGAATCTTGTGAATAACCCTTTTGTTTTTAATTGTTTCTGTCCACAAAACTGTAAATGTCTTTGCAGTAGCATCACTCTATTTTAATTAACAGCATTATTACTGTATTTTCTGTGATAGTTTTCTTACTGTCCTTAAATTCAAGGTATTCCAGGTACTTTCTTTAAAAACAGCATAATTACTGTTTTTCACTTCCAGTATTTTAACTATGTTTCTTTCAACTACTTTTAATGTATTTTAAATTACAGTTAATTCTCTGTAGTTTAGCTTTTATTACTATTTCTTTAATCACTCTACTTATAATTTATTAGCAAGATATTATTTTGTAAAACAAAAAAAACTGTATAGACATTTTACAGTAGGTAGCTGTAGACTTTTTCTGTAAAATGTTGTTAATTTTACAGAAATCAGCATGTTTTCCCACAACAGTAAAGTACTGTAAGGTTTACAAAAATCAGTAACAGTGTGCCTTTTTTTCCCAAATGGGTATATCCTAACTATTATTTTAACACACTGATCTGTTTGATTCAGTTTTATTCATGTGTCTCTTACTTTGTGGTATTTTAACATATTTAAGTGCAAATGTCCTTGTGTTGTTTTTGTGTTCCTTATTGAGCAAATTAAACTGTTAAATCTAAAAGAATGAACAATGAGAAACTATTTTCTGTTTCTGATTTATTTTTTTAATTCATAATTTGATTTCGTGTGCTTTTAGGAGGCTGCACAGACAGCTGCTTTGGAAGAAAATTGAATTTACAGAATAAAAAACTGACATTACAGTTAAAACAGGATATAAACAGGGCATTTTCCCAGAATATTCTGCTGATGTGGTTGAATGTGGGATCGCTGCCTGTGGGGAGTGCAGGAATGAAAGGAGGCGGTGAAGGGGGAGAAGGGGAGGGTCCGATGGGAGGAGGAGGAGGGTCTGATGTTGATGAAATAAGGCCTGAGCGACAGAACAAAGGTGGACTCCTCTTTATTCTCACATTAGAGCAGCTGGGCTCTTGTCCCCCGAGGACGGTCATGAATAGATTATTGGACTGTTGTTACTGAGACACCCCCCCCCCCCCCCCCGCCCCCCTAACCTGCCCCGCCCCCACACATCAACACCCCCTCTTCTCGAGGTACCTGAACATCGACATGATGGAGGACCTGAGCCGGGCCATCTTTGCTTTAATCATATTTACGGCCCTGTTCAGACCAGAGGGGAACCCGAGCGTTGCCAGGTCTGTTTATTATAAGCAACTTTGGGCTTCTTCTTTTGAAAAGTTGCTTGTAAATATCGGCAGTTGCAGGTTGTGTTTTTTTGGGCTTGGAGCGATCTGATGCTCACTCCACTACCGATATAAACCCAATTCAGAAGTTACACAAACCATTTTGTCCCACTTTAAACACAAATGTATATTTTACTGTTAAAAGAGGCAAAGATGATGTTTCCACCAAAAATAAATCTTTAGCCAGTGAATAGTTTGCAGTCTGTTGTTAGGGCTGTGGGCGATGAAGAATCTGTTGCAATAATTCAATAATTCTTGGAAATAATCCAGGTGTGTTCATATTCCTGTCCTAAGCACTCCAGCACGTTTCCCTGTTTCTCTCTGTTTACTGTTTACTTTTATACTCTTATAACTTTTAGATGTTTACTGTCTGTTTTTATACCTTCTGTTTTTTTTATACTTTTTCTTTCTAAATATTTATTTGATTTTGAGTACTTGTGCCTTAAGTGTTGCTATCTGAGCCATTTGCAACAACATTTCGCTCGCATGTGCATGTGTGGTGTAGATAATATGAATGACAATAAAAAATCTACTTTAACTTTATCTCTAATGAAGCTATTACTGTTTTCACCAGGGCGGACAGTAACAAAGTAGATTTACTTGAGTACAGTACTTAAGGACATTTTTTTAATAATCTGTATTTACTTGAGTATTTTTTTAACTTATGACTTTAAATTCATTACATTTCTCTAAAGAGTTTCATTACTTTTAAGTATAGCTCTGAAGTCTAAAATGTGGTCTGTGTGTGGTGTGTTGAAGTGGTGATGCCGTACCTGTACCTGTACCTGTGTTTTAATAGGCATTTCGTAGCGTATTTTACAAGCTTTTTATTCTACAGGGTCTACAAGCAGGTCAGTGCTTCAGCAGGTTGTTTCGGCCTTTAGGTTCTGTAAATTCATTGTGGCAACAACACAACAACGTGCTGACATTAAAACTTTAATACTTCAGTATTTTCAAAAGCAGGAACTCCAGTACTTTGACTGAACAACTTTCACTTGTATTGGAGTAATATTTGAACAGGAGTATCTATACTTTCACTCAAGTAATGGAGTTGAGGACTTTGTATTTTCATCACAAAGCTGTAGAGGATTGACATAAAACTTAGATAAAAGCCTGACTGTCTGTTTGGTGAGAAAAATCAAGGTCAAACAGGAGGTTTAGTGATAACTGAGTTATAAATAACTGCAGCCCCTCCCTTCACTTCTGTATGAAGAAAAAGATGTTCACCTCCAAACAAAAGGATGTTGAAGCAAATTAAGAGACAAATAAGAAGAATACACTTTATGTAGATTTCTCTTTAAAAATTAAAGTAATATATCATCGTAGAAAATAAAAACATCTGGAGGTCCCTCGTTTTGGGCTTGCTTTTATTGACCTGGTTTCTTATTTCAGTAGAAAAATGCACTGGACCAAAGACAAAAGATCATCTAAGGCTGCATTCACATGAAGACTGGAGCAGTTTTATAGACCAGCAGGAAGGTAGTGTTGCAATGGGTCCCTGTGTTATTGGATCATCACTGATCTAAAACCTGAGGCTAGGAAAAGTTCATGAGGCTCTCATGTCACATTCATCAGAGGCTGGACTCTGACCGGGGCCTCAAACCATGAGGAGTGTAAGGTTATAAAGCACTTGACCCCACCTCAGACCAATGATATTACTAGGTAAAAAAACTTCAACAACAATGCTAATTCCTGTTAGCATGCATATGGGATTTTCCATTATGTGTTAGCATCAAGCTATCAAGGGTGTTGCTCACTTTGAACACATGGATAAAGCTTGAAAGTGGGCTCAACTGAGCTTTGCTGAAGAATATATCATTCATGACTGATAGATTTGATTGATTTGATTTTTATTATTGTGTCATGCGTATATAATATGCCCGGCCCAACGGGCTTACAAGACAACATTATTCAATCATCAAGTTCAGAGATCATTGTAAATTATTCAATTTAATGGCGCTTATTTCGATGTCGTCTCTCTGTAAGGTGACAAACCATGTTTTGGAGAGCCTCTGTGTGCGAGGTGTCCCCGAGCAGCCAATAAGAAGCTGTTTCTCATGCCACGTTCATCAGAGCTGAACCGAAGGAGCCTCAAAACACTCGAGGTGCACAGATTTAAACCACCCAGCCCTCTCAGATCAGTCATTTTTCTGGGTAAAATACCTTCAATAGCAATGCTAATTTTACTTAGCATGCATATTGTATTTTCCATTATACGTTAGCATCAAGCCAACAGACTTTTTGCCCATTTTAAACACATGGATGCTTGTAAGTGGTCTTAATAGAGCTTTATATCACACTGTTTAGTGATGCTAAATCTGATGTTATAACTCTATAAATGTTTTTTTGATTTGCCCAAAGGTTGGACTGCAGTCTGAGTCAGCCACACAAGATCTGAGCCTCAAAACATGAGAAATGCACGGATTTAAACCCCTTGACCACAGCAGCCCCTCAGATCAAATACAAAATCCTCAGGTAAAGACCCAAATTGGCAATGCTAATTTTTATTAGCATGGATATGGGACTTTTCATTATGTGTTAGCATCAAGCTAACAGACTTGTTGCTCATTTTGAACACTTGGATGCGGCTTGTAAGCAGGTTCAATAGAGCTTTGGGGAAGAGTACCTGTATTAGATTGGACTGGATTGGATTAGATTAGATTAGATTAGATAGAACTTTACTAATCCCTTTTGGGAACTCCCTCAGAGAAATTAGGATTTGAAATTAGGCTAAATTAATAAATAAAAATAAAAATAGAAATGTGGCTACTGGCTGGCTCCTTCCCATCCTCTGTCTTCCTGTTACTCCGTGTATTATAAGCAATGGTCCAGGAACACAGTGATTTATCATTTTGGCTCTTTGTAGAGAGAACTGGCACAATGCTGACTCTGTATTTGCCCACAAATATTTCATCCTACACTTGAGAGACAAAAGAGAGAGAGAGAGACAAAAACCAGCCAAAGTTTTGACAGTGATCATGAAAAACAGACCGAGACATTAGGAGATGAATCCTACATGAATATCAATAGTTTGTGTACTTTTTAAGGCAAAAATGATGAATAGCGTATAATAAATATAATGAACTGGTGTCTGTTTTACCATCTGACATTTATCATCCAGAAAAATTGAGCACTTTAGTATTCGGAGTGTAAATGAGCTGAAGCAGCAGCGTCTCCTCTGTTTGCTGACGGCTGCCTCTCGATGAAGCCGCTCTTTACTCTGTGAAATGAACCAGCTCAGCAAACAGCAGGAAACTGTAACACCACCAACAGACTGAGCTCCAAAATAAAAGACTTCATCAGAGTCAGACGTCAAAATGAAAGTAGTTTCTGTTGAAAATGCAGAAAGAGGATCAAAAAAAGACCCACAAATAATCAAACAGTCTTTAACTGTTAAGACAGTCAGGGACGTGTCCAGGGCCCCGAGACCTGAATAAATAAATATGCACTGAAAACTCTCAGATCTAGGTGAGAGTATTTGTCCAATTTCAATTTAAAAATCTCACTAGACTTATTCTAATCCTCCATTTCCTCACATGTCTGGTTTAGTGAATCTGGGTTAGAACAAGGGTTTTGGTTATTTCTGACCAGAAAATTGGCAAACACACCTGCTGAGATCCATGTTTTTACAGTGAGGTTCGTGCCCCTGTGCTTTTTCTTATATCCCACTGATGAGTTTTCAGGATGTAGTTTGTCACTGCAGTGTTCATTTTGTTCACTAATTATTTTCGTCAACAACTTTTTTCCTCTGATGAAAACTAGACAGTACCTAATAAAAACAAGTGCACATGGACAAAAACTCAAACTAAATTAACTGACATTTTCATCAACAAATAAAAACTAGACTAAAATGTTTGACAGAGACTTAATCCAATCAGACCTAATTTGGTCATGTAGAAAGTAGAGACAAGTTAGGAATATATCCAATCACAGCTACTTTGGTTGTGTGGAAAGGTTGGATGAGTTAAGAGGGACATCCAATCACAGCTGCCTTAGCTTGGTGGTGGTGGGATAAGTTGTGGAGCGATCCAATCAGAGCTCCTCTCTTTATGAATTGATATATTCATGTAGAGCAGGTTCACTGTTTGTTGTCAGTTCTGGTATTGTAACTGAGATGCTCTGCCAGGTAGCCTAAATAAAGGTGACTGCATTTCACACAAAAGTTCAGTTTGTTTCTGTTCATGTATTAACTCCATGAACCTGCTTCTGCTTCAGGACGATCAACAAGCTTCTCCTGATCCTCCATGAGAATCTGAGAAAAGAGACGTGCATGAACAGGACCACGAGAAGAAGGAACATCCCAACATGCTGCAGATCATCCTGAATATGTGTTTATGTTTCCCTCCCTCAGAGTTTCCTGTTGTGTTTGTGTCGCTCTGTTTCCTCTCGGCCATCCGTCATGTGACTCCTGACAGCAGGAACACAGAAACGCCTGTGTCTGCAGCCCCAGTGCATTCTGGGAAGGATATGCATCCTTAAGAAGGACAGAGGGTCGATTCTGTGTTTTTATTAAGTTAACATTTTTATCTGCAGCGCTGTGAGGAAGGTGTGAGTGTGCAAATCCAAGAAATGACAGACCTGCTCTCTGTCTGGGGTTGGTGTGTTTGGTGTGTTTGGATGGATGGATGGATGGATGGATGGATGGATGGGCGGACATATTCATAGGAACTGATGAACTGATGGATGGACAGAAAGAGGGATACATGAGTAAATGGATGGTTGATCAGACTGACAGAATGGTCAGACAGATTGATGATAGATATACTCGAAGTTGTAAATATGGACAAATGGATGGATGGACAGGTAAATGAAAAGACCGATGTTGTGTTCTCCCATAATAAGATATACAATAGTGACGGATAAGTAAAACAGGTGAGTGTATGAATGAATTGGTATATGCATGGACTGACAGATGGATGGACAGGTAAATGAACTGATGGATGGATGTTAGATTTAATCATAATAACAACAACTGGGACAGATATTTAGAAAGCCAGGTAAATTGATGGATCATCCACCCTTGGATGGATGGATGGTCAAGTTAAAGAATGGACAGATGGATGTTATATTTACCCATACTAAGAAAATGATATATAGAAAGCCAGATAAATGTATGGATGGATTAATAAGATCAACGAATGGACAGACATTAACAGGATGTATGGACAGATGGATGGATGGACAAATGGAAGTATCATTGCTCCATTCAAAGATGGATGAATAAATGGATGGATGAAAAAACATGAAACAATCACAGTTTCACACTGGAATATGTCGTTTCAGTGCATTAGAGTTATTAAAACCAATCCACTGCTCAAAGGACAGCCTTCATCACAGCTCTGCAGTCACGGCTCCAATCTGACAGCCAATCAGATTTCAGGGGGCCCTGGTTGGCCCAGGCCACCACTGGATGAGCTCCTGGTCAAGATGAGGATGACCCTTCGAGCAGCAGATGATGCTGAAGGCTCATCTCCTTTTCCAGACTCAAAAAGTGGACTGCGGACCATAGTTTGGACATCCCTGCCTTAGTGGGTCAGTCAAAATGCATCTTGAAGCTCCAGACTGACAACCTAATCTTCATTGCCTTGTTTTAGCAAACACTGTATTCAGACTCTAAAAGACACATCTCTAAGTCCATCTACAGTCCAGCCTAACACTGATATTGACTCTCTGATATCCCATAATTCCTCAGGGTAGAGTCTGGTCAGAACAGCTCAAAGTGAGTCGTCCTCCTGTCCACTGATGGGACGTCCCCTGAGGATGTGTGACCTTCTCTGGGCTCATATTTATGCTGCTGTCTCGGAGCTAAATGTGACCTTCTGAATAAATCATGGAGATTTTTATACTATGAATAAACATCAGAAATGAGAATAAAAACATCACCTTTTATCGTCCTCGTATGGAGTGAAATCATTTTGTAATGATAAAATATGACCCTGTTAGAGCCTGAACTCAGCAAAAACATTTTTAAAAACTTTATTGTCCTTTTGTTTCCAAAGCTGTGGGCCACGGAGGTCTGGATGTCGATGCTCAGGGACACAAACACATTTATACTTTATGACCGAGAGTATCAAAATAAAAACTGAAGGTCTTTGTTAGGGAGAGGAATCAGCAGGGAAACTCCTGCGTGGTCTAAAATAGAGGACAAACAAACACTGCTCTTAAAGTGGCCATAATACTGACAACCCCTTTATGACAAAACACTCACAGATGGAAAACAGGAAGGCTGGAGGATGGATGGATAGATTTGGATATGGATGGATGATTGGATGGATGGACCAAAGGACAAAGAATGAATGGATGAAAGGGTGTGTTGACCAAAGGCTGGATGGATGGGTCAATAACTGGATAGATAGATAGATAGATAGATAGATAGATAGATAGATAGATAGATAGATAGATAGATAGATGGATATGGATATCTGGAACCCACTAATCAGTTTTTCATTGGATCTCCTGTGTATAAATTTAAAGACATTATTTATTTAAAAACACTGGAGATCATTTTTGTGCAGAGAACAATACTCTTCCTGCTGGTATTCAAACATTTTTAAAGTAAGAGAAGGAAAATAAAACTTAAGACATGTGCTTATGTTAGAAACAAGAAAAGTCTGAATAAAAATTTAATTTTACAGAATTATGATATAAAGAAGGATGTCTTATATGTGTTTTTTCCTTACATGTCAAATTTACCTTGGATTGTTCAGGAGAGGCAGAAATAAGCCACAAGCTTCAGCCGATTCTTTCTAACGTTATTGACAAGTTATTGTTAAATCATTGTGTTTTTTGTTTGTTCTTAACATTTATGTACCTGAAATAAAAACATTCATTCATCAATTAGATAGATAGATAGATAGATAGATAGATAGATAGATAGATAGATAGATAGATAGATAGATAGATAGATAGATAGAAGGATGGATGGATGGATGATGGATGGACAGGGTCCTACTAAACAAACAGACAAAAGAATGAGTAAATGGATGGACTGACTAAAGGATGTGTGGGTCAATAAACAGATAGATCAACAGATAATCTAGATGGGCAAAAATGGACCAAAGATTCATTCTTACGTCAAAGCTGACAACTTTATAAGTCTAAAGAAAGTCACTCACAGTCTTCTTCAAGTTTTGCATTTTAAAGCGAGAGATGATGATAGGACACCATTACTTTGACCTTTGCTCTATGACCTTTAAACTTGAACAATGTCAGCCTTGAATCTGAGTGGACATTTGTGTGAAGTTTGAATGAAATCCCCTCAAGCGTTCCTATGATACTGCATTCACAAGAATGAGACTCCATGACCTTGACCGAAGTTTTTTGACTCTTTAAATCGGATCTCTTTAAGCCAGCGGTTCTCTGATGGGAGACTCTAATGGAGCCAGACCCAGGTGGATCCATGTGAGCATGAAGGTCCTCCAGGTTAATCTGCTGGTTTTCCATCAGAGCAGTTTGTCCATCTCGCCCGTCATGATGATATTTCACTTTAGAATTAAGATGCTTTACAGCGCCATCTACAGTCTGTTAGAAATGGTTTGACCTTCATTTCAGCTCAGCAAAGACAGTTTCCTGTGTCTGGTGTCCAGGACTTCTGTTTCTCCAAACAGGTCTCAGAATCATCTGATTTCACTCGATCAAACCAAGTCTTTAAATCTGTGTTTCATGATAACCCCATGTTGTATCAGCTGAACCTCGTAAACCCTGAGCCTCCTGTCCTGGATCACGGCGCTGTTTGAGAGTAGAGCCTTATAAAAGTGATGCCCTGGGGAAATAACAACTGTTATAATGGGCTTCAAAGAGCTGCTAACTTAATTACAGAGTGGACTAAAATAGGTATCAATGAACATCTGTGTCAAGTACAAGAAACCCGAGTCAGGAGGACCCTGATGAAGGAAGATTTTGTGGAGGTCACGGCCATGTCACGAGCTAATACACAAGCAGGAAGTCAGTGTTGTCTCAGAGAGAGGAAGAAAAGTCTCCTTCAAATCCAGCAGTGATTCTCTGCGTCCTCAATATCTGGACATAAAAAACATGTGGAGACTGATCAGATATTATAATGTGTGCACAGATATGAATGTAGTGTGCCTTAAGATTTCAGCTGATTTTAGGTCAAAAATAGTTTGAAAATCCCTGCTGTAGTCTCTGAGGCCTGCGCTCATGGCCTAACATGCACACATCTCAAAATGAGACTGAACAAACAGGAGCTGATGTAGAAACTTCCCTCCAGCTGTCTGAGCAGAGCAGCATGAAGGTCGATGGATGTTAGAGTAAAGGGTAGACTGATGGATGAATGGATGGATGAATAAAATACACTGTGAGTAAGAACTGAGGACGGACTTGTGTAAATTACATTTAATCATTTACACTCTTTATCCCCACATTATTAGATAGTCAGTAGCCAAACAGCAGCCAATCGCCCAACTGAAGTCAACCAACCAACTAACCCAACAAAAAAACAGCCAGCCAACCATCCAAACCAACCAACTTAACAATCAGCCAACCAACCAACTAATCCAACAACCAAACAGACACTCAAACCAGCCCAATTAACTAAACAACCAACCAACCAACTAACCCAACAACAAAGCACTTTCGCCACTGTTTCTTGTACACAAGTATAAACATTCAAGATGGCGCACCACGGCTTAAGTACAGCAGAAACAGGCTGAGTGTGGTCAGAAAGGGCCCACTCAGGGAGTTCTCCTACTGTCACTGCAAAATTTGCCCACATGGAGCAACAGCTGGTGTTTCATCTGAAACATCGTCTCTCTGTTACATCACATACAGTATATTAAGAACCAACCAATATTAGCATGCTAACTTCAGCAGCTAACTGCAGCCGTGTGTCTCAGCTGCAGCTTTAAGTCATCACTTATTCGTTCTGCCGATGTGTCGGACCATTTACCATCAGAGGCATCTATCCTCATAGATCTGTGGCTCACAGATGGCTTCACTTTGACTTAATAAAAAGACCTGGACACGGAGCTGTGTGATGAAAAGCAGCAGATGACCAGTGTATTGATTCCTGAAGGTTAAAGGTGAGTCTGTAAATTATTAATAAACTGATCAATCCACAGAGCTATAATCTGATTACTCTGTCACTTCAGTTAATTAATGCTCACGTATTCAGGCCACATTAAATATTCACCAGCTTAAGAAACTTCAAAACCACAGAAGAAGACAGAAGATTAGATAATTCTGACTTCAGCAAAACCAGGATCTTTAAAGACTGGTTTGGACCAACCCGAACACTTTTTCAATCAGGCCATGATAATAAATGATCAGTGATATCCAACAATGGTGTTGTCTATTGTGACTAAAGAGTATATCTATTAGATCATAGGATCATGAAACAAAGCTCAAGGTCATTGAGCTTCATGGTCATCCTTTTACCTGTGAATGCAATATCATAGGAGATAGATAAATTTCAGGGATTTTCTTCAAATTTTATAACATTTTTACTCAAACTGAATGATGAAAAATGAGATTGTAAAGGTCATAGGACAAAGGTCAAGGTCACAGTGCATTTTTCAACTTTCTTTTTATTGTTTTTTAACAGTTTAAAAAGACAAGCATACATTTATAACAAAAACAAAAAAAGACCGGGGGGAAATATTCCAAGTTAGAAGGATTCATATGAGTGTTGTCTTTTCAGTGCCGTCTGAGGCATGTCTCCTCTCAGTTTTCAGAGTTGCTGAACTTATTCCTGGACATTGTCCATTTCTCCTCTGGCTGGGCTTTCTGCAGTCATGTTATATGTGTCAGTCTCTCCATCATAAATCTCTTCAATATTCTGGATCCTGGAGGGTCCTCTTGGTACCACCTCCTGGTTACTGTTTTTTTACAAGCTACTGTCAAAATTTTAAACAAATACTTATCTTTTCCTTGTACATGATCAACTGAAAAATTACATTAGTACAGTAAAGTAACATTCAATGGTATATTATGTCCCCAAATTTTTTGAATTTCTGTATTTATGTTTTCCCAGTAATTCTTTATCTTTGGACATTTCCAGAATACATGAGTGTGATTAACATTAACTGATCCACAGTTTCTCAAGAATGGAAGAAGCTGGTTCAGATGTTTACTCTTTATTTTAGGTGTAATGAAAAAGCCGATCAGATTTTTCCATGAAAACTCCCTCCATTTTGAGAACCAGTGGTTGTTTGGTGATTGTTCCACATATTTTGCCAATCAATATTTCTTATTTTAGAGGATAATTCTTTTTCCCACTTTTCTTTATATATTCTGTTGAATATTTAGTGTTCATTAAAAGTGCATGATAAAATTTGGATATGAGTCTCATCACCTTTCCTTCGTTTGCTTTATTAATTATTTTGATCACTGGGTTCTCTCCCATGGAAGTTCCATATTATAATAATCAGTGCATTTTGAGGCTTCAAGAGAATTTCTTTAAACTTTTGAGAAGTGTCAAGGTTCAAATGATTAGATTAAGGGCATGGCCATGGAGCCGCGTGATCATCCTTGGCTTGTCAGTGCAGTATCATAAGAACAGTTGAAGAGATTTCATTTAAACTTGGCACAAATGTCCATTTAGATTCATGGTTAAGTTGTTAAATTTTGAAGGTCACTGAACAAAGGTCAAGGTCATGGTTCATTTGAATTAAACTTAACTGGTGCTTCAAGGTAATTTCTTTAAACATTTCATAAGAATCAGATCCATTTCAGGCTTAAATCGGTGATTTGGCCTGGTTGATTGGCTGGTTGGTTATTCGATTCTTGTTTTTTTTTGGTTAGATAGTCAGCTGGCTGTTAGGTTCACAGTTTGGTTATTTGATTGTTGGGTGGGTTGGGCTGGTTGGTTCATTAGTTGGGTTGGCTGATTGTTAAATTGGTTGGATGGTTTGGGGGGTTGGCTGGCTATTTTGTAGTGAAGTTGGTTGATTGATGACTCTTCAGTTGGTTAGTTTATTGGGTGGCTGTTTGGCTGATGCGTTATTTGGTTGGTTGGCTAACTTTTCAACCGATTGGATGGATAGTTGTTGCGGCTGTATGGTTGGTTAAATGGTTGATTATGGAGTTGGTTAGATATGGCTTGTGAGTTGTTGGGCTGTTTTATTGTGGTTTTGTTGATTGATTAACCAACTACATAACTAAATTTCTTGATAAATAAATCACGCCTGGATGGTTATTTGCTATGTTTGATTGGTTGGTTTTTCAGCTTTTTGGTTGGATAGCTGGTTGGTTGAAAAGTTGGTTGTTTGACTGCTTAGTTCTTTTTTACCAGTAGTTTAGTTGGTCGTTGGGTTGGTTAGTTGGCTGTTTGTTTGGATAGGTGGTTGCTGGTCTGGCAGATTTTCGTTTTTCTAGTTGGTGTCATTTTTTTTTGGTTTAGTTTATTTGTTAGTTGAATTGTTTATCAGTTTGAGTGATTGATTGGCTCTTTGATTCAACTTTTGGTTGGTTTTGTTCATTTATTGTTGATTTGTTAACTGTCTGTTTGCAGGTTTACTGCTTGGTCATCCAACTACCTAACTAACTATTTCACATAATAAATAAACATACTCAAACAGACCTTAAAACCTCTTTTTGCCACCTGAGGAACTTAGTAAAGGCACGTAGGACACACTGGGCCAATCCAAACACAGAGCTGTTGAGAAAAAACGTAAGTAACGGGAATGGAAGTGACAAAACTTAGTTAAAAACACAGCAGAAGTTTTCCCTTGCAGATATCCAAAGGGAAATTATTTTGTCAGTGCTCTTAAATGAATGAGATTTTCCTCTAAAATGTGACGTGAAGTGTGCTCCGTCTCACATCGAGCTCCTGAGTCTCACACTAAACCTGTTAAATTCATGATTCTGGGCTCACGCGGCACTAATGGGGATCAGATCAGCAGCCTGTCATGGACACTGACACCGTCGGCATTCAGGCCGTGTTCACAGATCTGCTGCATGTGCCTCCATTCAAACCTCCTCGGAGAGAAAGGCAAGAACAATGGCCGACAGACAGAGCTGCTCCGTGCTGCCAGCTGCAGACACTCGGCTCTGAAAGTATCCGAGTACTCTCGCTCTTTCAGTCCGCTTTGTCTCCTTCTTCCTCCTAAAGACTACAGTCACTAAAGTCTCGTTTGTGTCCTCCTCTCCTGGGCGGCGGGCGTGGCGTTGGAGGGAGCCTTGTGTGCGTTAAAAGGATTATGAGGGCTTAATTGAGTGTGCTAATTGAGCGCAGAGTGAATGGTTGTGAATGGAGCGGGGGCAGATGTGCTGTGAAACCCCTGGCTCTTTCTAAAGAATACAAATCAGATCTTTTCTGCGCTCTCTATAACACTCAATTATCCCATTCACGGGCCGAGCGGGGGGGCCAGCGGACAGATGGTTTCCACGCTGAGAGCTGTATGGAGGCCATCACACCCTCTCCGGCACCTTTTCTTCAGGAGCGATGGCTTTTTATTGGCTATTCATGACGATCGGGGTCTCAGCGGGAACAATGGTCCACTGTAGCAGAGGGCAGTGGTGAAGGTTCGATCCCCGTGAGCCGTCCGTTACACTTAAAAATGTCGAGAAAGGAGAAAGAAATCCATGAAGGCAGGGTTCACCTGGGAGGAGGGCGGAGTCAGAGCACTTCAAGTCCTGAACAAAGATGTCCTTCAGCACGATAAGATAAAAAAAAAAAACAACAGTCTACCACAGAGACAGAGTTTTTCTGGGTCAAGGATGTTTTTTATCTGAATTTCAAGTAAAGGGGTTTGTGGATTTAAAGGGTACTTCTGGTATTTTTTAGTCTGGGTGTTTATTTGACATATTCTGGAGTCTAAATAACTTGAAGATGAAAAAACGGGTTCTCACCTGGCTGACACCAGTGTTAATTTTGACTGCACTTTTTAATTTAGTTTGAGTTATGGTCTTTTGCCTAAAATATCTTTAAGTTACAGTCATTATTTAGTCATCTAAATTGTTTTAATTTTAGTCTAGTGTTAGTCAATGAAATCTACTTTAATTTAGTCGACTAAATTATGAAGTGTAAAGGGTAAGGCATTTTTATGTTTCCTTGAATTTCTGAAGTCATGTTTTACACTTGGATAAATTCAAACATCTAATAACCCTTTACTGAATGCTAGTAAAGTCTGAATGTATAAATGAACAGAAACAAATTGAACTTTTGTGTGAAATGCAGTCACCTTTATTTAGGCTACCTGGCAGAGCATCTCAGTTACAATACCAGAACTGACAACAAACAGTGAACCTGCTCTACATGAATATATCAATTCATAAAGAGAGGAGCTCTGATTGGATCGCTCCACAACTTATCCCACCACCACCAAGCTAAGGCAGCTGTGATTGGATGTCCCTCTTAACTCATCCAACCTTTCCACACAACCAAAGTAGCTGTGATTGGATATATTCCTAACTTGTCTCTACTTTCTACATGACCAAATTAGGTCTGATTGGATTAAGTCTCTGTCAGACATTTTAGTCTAGTTTTTATTTGTTGATAAAAATGTCAGTTAATTTAGTTTGAGTTTTTGTCCATGTGCACTTGTTTTTATTAGTTACTGTCTAGTTTTCATCAGGGGAAAAGAGGTTGTTGATGAAAATAATTAGTCAACAACATGAACACTGTCTGGTACCATAGAAGTATTTGTGCAATCTTTGAGCAACAAAGATATGAGGGATAAACATTGGTAAATTGGAGTTGAAGTACTAAAACATGAGGCAAACTCATTATCCAACATTAAATAAGAAACAAACTTGTTGTAATTTGTTCTTTTTTGGGTGAGAAAATATAAGAAAGTCCTTCCTCCACCTATAAAGCCCTCACTGAACACGAGTCTGAAGAGTCTTTTCTAACTTTTATAGCAGCAGAAACACAAAGAGGGAGTTTAGGGCTGATAGATGTGTTGGGAGGGGGTCTGGGGGGGTCCTGAATGGGCTGTATCAGCTCATGAATTTAAGACCCCCTATTATTACCCCTCTCTATTGTCCCACAGAGCGGTTCGTGAGCGAGCTGACGGGCTGAATGCCACCTGTCAGAGAGCAGAGAGAACAGGATTAATCTGCTCTGTCTCCTCGTTAGACTCTGCTAATTGACTTTTAGAGACACGGGGGGCCACAGGGGGGCCACAGGGGGGCCATGAAACCTCATGCATGCAAATAAAAGCAACTTGTTGCAGTTCTACTCAGCAAGGCTCAAGGTTCTATTGGTTTGTTGCTGTGTTAGCTATTTGTTTTTTTCTGGGTTTGTTGGTTGATTGGTAGATAATTGTCCTTGTTAGTTGTTTTGTTAGCTGCTTGGTTGGTTGGTTAGTGTATTTGTTGGTAGGTTGGTAGATAATTGATTAGCAGATAACTGTCCTTGTTGGTTGGATGCTGTCTTGGTTAGTAGGTTTGTTGGCTTTTTTTGTCAAGGTTGGTCAGTTAGATGGTTAGTTGATTGAATCATTTTCCCATTCTGGTAGTTGGTTGGCTGATTTGATCGTTGATTGGGTAGTTTGTCATTGTTTAGGCTGGCTGGTTAGTTGATTGTTTTCTTGCCTGCTTGGTACCAAAGCTGGTTGTTGTATTGGCTGTAAGTTTGTTGGTTGATAGACAGTTCTCAACAGCTGGTTGCTTGTTCAATGCCTTGGTTGGTTGGTTTGATGTTGGGTTTTAGTTCTTTTCTTGGTTGGTTGGTCTGACTTGGAGCTTGTCTTGGTTGATTTGTAAATGTCTTGGTTGGTAGGTCAATTGGTAAACTGGTCTTAGTTTTTGTGTTGATGGTGGTCTTGGTAAGTTGATTTGTTGGCTTTTTTGTCAAGATTGGTCAGTTAGATGTTTAGTTAGTTAAAGCTTAGCTCGTTGTTGTCTTGGGTGAATTAAGTAAGTTTTTTGGTTGACATACCGCTGGTTGGCTGGATGGTTCATTGTTCAAGGTATTGGTTGGATGGTTTGATGTTGGCTTTCGGTTTTTGACTCGGTTGGTTGGTTGGTGTGACTTGGAGCTTCCATTGGTTGGTTTTTTATTTGGTTGTTTGAGTTTTTGTCTTAGTTAGGCTTAATCCACTGCAAGTCCCATCGACTGCAGAGAGTTTCTCACTGAGAAGCACAGATTAACATTCACTCTAATTTCATTCTAATACAAAAATACATTAAATGTTTTCTAGCCTAAAATTGAAAAACTTAAATATTGAAATTTCAAAAAATGGTTTCAGACTTTCTCCTATATTCTCAGCTCATTTCTTCTTTAAACATCAGGGAGGAAATCCGACTTCAGGACAATCAGTTTATTTTTGGGGGGTAAAGATAAATTTGGAATATTCTCCTGTTTGATGTTTGTGACAGATCATGAAACATTATTCACACACGAGGACAGAGACATTGTTAAAAAGTTCAAAACAAAAAAGTTAATTCTCCAGTCCGAGGACGAAGTTTCTATTTCAGTTCAAAAATCCTTTACAACCCGTAAAAGTTGGTTTTTCACAGCGTCAATGAATCACAGGATCTTCTCCATCAGGAGACAGAAGCAGTTTGAAATAGTTCCTCCATACAACAGCTCCACCTGCAGGCTGGGACGTGTCACTACAGAAGAGGCTTCAGTCAAAAGTCACCTTGACATATCTTCTTCTTCTTCTTCTTCTTCACGCTGTCTGCCAGGTCTTCTTCTGCAGCTGTTTGGGGAGCTTCCTGCGGTCCTTCCCGGCGTTCCTCTTCCTCTTCTTGCTCAGGAAGTTCTCCAGTTTCCCGCTCTTCTTCAGCTCCTGATATTTCTCTGCCAGCTGCAGCTTCTTCTTCTCCGCTGGAAAACCAAACAAGACAGAGCGTGAACTTATGGGCTACATCAGAAACCCCATGAACCATCAGTGAATATTTGAGCAGACGAGGACTCTGCTGGTTTCTTCTTACATTTCTTGATGAAGAACGGTCGAGCTCCCTGATTGGCTCGTTCTCTCTGCTGCCTCTTGAACTGCAGCTCTCGCTCCCTCTGCTCCTCTCGGCTCTTCCTCGCTCGCTCCTGGTTTTCCTGCAGACGTTTCAGGGGGTCGATTACGAGGCTCTCAGTGGTTAAATGTAATGGTGTGTACCAGCTACTGTCTTTAAAATAAATCAGCCTGAACAAAATGAGCATCACTGATTCACATCTGAACCTCTAAAAATACAAGAAAGGATGCCGGACGTCATGTTTGATGATCTACTTCATAAAGTGAGCGATAAATCAAAACAGAAATGAACACAAAATCAGATCCTTCATGTTCTTTTAGTTAGAACTAAAACATACGGTGAAGCTTCTTCTCAATATTTTGGCCCCCGTCTGTGGACCAGTCTACCTGAAGACCTGCCTTTTTAGTCTGGCTGTTTGCTGATAATATTTACTATTGTTATTTAATCTTGTTTATTAATTTGTTTTAACCCTCTCAATCTGTTTTAATTCTCAATTTCAGCTCCGATTTATTGTTTGGAATTTTATTCTGTTTGATTTCCTTTCCACTGACCCTACTTCAGTAGATTTTATTATGCATTTGGTGTTTGTTATCTCATTTACCATTTTATTATTTAAATCTTTATTTTATTCACTTATTTTATTTTCCTATAGTATTTTATCTAATTTCTTGTCACGATTTTTTATTGTCATTTTAGTCTTAGCTCATGTGTTTCCTCATTTTTAATTCAAGATAGAATTTCCTCAGTCCTCTAATTCTGTTTTCTGTGTGTGTGTGTGTGTGTGTGTGTGTGTGTGGGGGGGGGGGGGGGGGGGGTGCATGTGTGTGTGTGTGTGTGTGTGTGTGTGTGTGTAAGTGAGTGTGCATTGAATTGTGGATTTTTTGTATTTTTCATTGTATTCAACTGCCTATGTTTTTGTTTCTTTTATTTCTTTGTTTTTATGTAAAACACTTTGTGCTACAAGAGGTTGTATGAAAAGTGCTATACAAATAAAGTTTGATCGATTGATTGATTGTTCGTTCTGAGCTCAGACTCACCATCCTCTTCAGGAGGAACTGCAGCTTCTCCTTCCTCTGGACGCCCTTCTTCGTCTTCTTCAGCTGCTTCTGGATGATCTGCACACAGAAAAACATTCATTCACAAACAGAAACTGATTCACAGGCTGGTGAAGGTGCGGGTGTGCAGACTTCAACTCCTCCCTATAACATCTCTGCTCCGTCAGTTCCTGGAGAATAAACATTTATTCACTGTTTTCACCTCTGATATTTGTTAAAAAGTTAAAAAGCAAACGTAATACCCAGTGAAAAAGTTTAGAATTGATTAGATAGAACTTTGTTAATCCCTCAGGAAATTAAGATTCAAGCAGCACAGCACACAGGGTAAAAAAGAGCAAAGAAAGTAAAAAAAAAACAAAACAAAACAACAATTTGCAAATATACATATAAATACTTTTAAATAAAAATAAAAATACAGCTACAGGCTCCTGCTCCTTCCCGTCCTCTGTCGTTGTAGTACAGTCTGATGGCCTCAGGGACTACAGAGTTTCTCTGTTTGTTACCTGATTGCAAAACTTTGCCTTTCAGTCAAATGTGCTCTACTGTCACACAGCGCTGTCATATTACATTCATATAGTAAATACTGGTAATGTAAATAGTGTAAATTCCTTTGCCTTGTTCATAGTCTCAGTTTTACTTATTTTGTTTATTTTTCCTTCAAAAGGAAGTTGATACAACTTAAATATTCTGCATGGGCAGCCTGCTTACTTAACCTTAACCTGAATTTCCCCTGGGGGATTAAAAAAGTATTTCTGATTCTGATAAACAGATATTTTCTCTTTCTCTTTTCACTTGAGGAGGCTGATATACTTTTAGTTTTGTTTTGTATCATAGACCGAGTAATACAAGAGCTCGTAGGCTCAAGTCTCAGATTAAGAACTCCGTGAACACAACAAGATATTCAGCCTGATTTTTGGCCCGATTCTCCTCTGCCCTCTCTTCAAGTTAAATCATTTTTCACTCCAGAAACATGAAGATGGCAAAGGCTACAAAACTAAAAATCAGGCTTCAGACAGTAGTCCACGACACAGACCGTGATGCCGTGCTGTAGCACACTTCAGCTCTTTTTAGACAAAGCAGACGATGATAAACCAGAGCTCAGCCTGCTGTGACGCTCCTCACCTCTTTCTCTCTTTGCTTGATGTCACTGATAAATCTGTAGGTCTTCTCAAAGATCTCCGGTTTGTACTCTCCAGAGAGGTCGTCAAATCGAGGATCCCTCAGCGTCTGAGGACAAAAAGAAATCTGAGTATTTCATAAAGAACAGGAGAGCAGGAGGTCTGCAGCTGCATGTCCTCATCACTCACAGGCTTTTTGACCTGGACCACCTGACGCAGGAACGGGGCCGGCCTCTTAGCGGAGATCTCCGTGGGTCTGAAACCAAACACAAACGTTAAAACCTGCTCCAGTCTGACGGAGCAGCCCTGTGGGATCACCTGAGGGCTCACCTGTTCTTGTTCAGACGTTTCTTCTTCTCACTCTCATGCTGCGTGTTGCTGCCGTACGCGACCTCGTTGTAAACTTTGGTTCCAACTTTGTTTTGGAGCCTCATGATGTCCTCGAAGGACATGTTGGACAGTTCTGGAGGAGTTAGGGAGCAGAGAGGCTCAATGTTACTACAGTCTGATATCTGAAGGAGATTTACAGAATTTACTGAATATGTCCACCAGGGGGCACTGTGGAGCTGTATACACCTGCCTGACTCACTTCAGGTATTTGGCTGTTCCTGCCTTGGCCTCTTGGTGCAGGCCATTTGCCTGAAGTATGCTAAGGTGCTTGTAGCTCTATATATATAATATATATATATATGACAGCTGGATAGCTCAGAGGGTAGAGCACCCGACTACAAACCGCAAGACCCAGGTAGGTACACACATACATATACATATATATATATATATATATATATATATATATATATATATATATATATATATACACATATCTCCACAACACTGACCCCTGACCCCTCTTGAGGTTTGCGCTGTCTTTGTATTATATTGTTTGTTTTTAAACCTGTTTTAATGCACTTCTGTATTTGTACTTTAGTAAGATGACCTTGAGTGCCATGAAAGGTGCCCTTAAATAAAATGTATTATTATTATTATTATTGTTATTATTATTATTGTTATTCTTATGTATAGTGTGTGTGCAGCTTTGTCTGTTTGCATGAATAAACACCGCGGCCTGCAGCCAATTACTGTTGAACCTTTGTTTTTTTATTGTGATCAGAAATTCCCTGAAAAATCCTGAGATATACTTTTGGACCAACATTTGTCCATGCTGACATAAAAAAGGCAAAACGGTCTCTAAAAGTCAGATTCTTGCTCTCGTTAACGTCCCAAATGAACTCACCGTTCTTGATCTCTTCTCTTGTTTGGACCTCACTGCTTTCACCAGCTTCCTCTGGCTCTCCTTCCTCTTCATCACCCTCCGCCTCCTCCTCCTCCTCCTCAGAGGCCTCAGTGCCTTCATCCTCCTCACCATCAGACTCTTCCTCACTGTCAGAACCCTCCTCCTCCTCCTCCTCCTCCTCAGATCCTCCTTCATCCTCCTCACTCAGCCCTTCCTCATGGTCCAGCTCTTCTTCCTCTCCTCCTCCTCTCCTGCTGAGCAGGGCAAAGTTCCTCTCCACGTCAGAGTCGTCTTCATCGCTGCTGCTGGCCATCTTTTTCTTTGAGGCCGCCGGCGCTCCTCCCTGCTTCTCTTTCCTCTTCATCATGTTTGTGTTTGGAGGATGAAGATGGCTGCAGAAAATAGTAAACATAACATACAGAATTCATGATAATTTATATCAACAGGCTTTCATACAAATTGAGGACATACCAGTAAAGTTTGTACTGATATAGTTCATCTCGATATTTACTCTAAATCTGCTTTTGTTGCAGTGAAATTAAACTAAAATCAATATTTAATTTTACAGGAATCCTGTCAATGTTAACAACTCTGGTTACCCTACAGCTATTTTCATTGCCTTACAGTAAACGATAAAAACATAATCTGCATCGCTATTCATCCCAAATAAATGCAATAAGAAGACATGATTTTTGATCTACATGACACAGCCCTACTTCGACTCATTACAGCATTTAGGCGGAAAATTAGTGAATCGACGTTTAGGCCCTACCTGTTAAATCCAACGAGCTAAGTAAAATAGAAATGATTAAAATGCAGTTAATTATGTCACGGGTGATGAGTTATTCAGAAAACTTCACTAGTATCTGCGTGACAATCAAATTGGGTATTTACATCCATTTAAAAGAGCTACGACCTCTAAACAGAACCCCATTTACAGAAATTAACATTTTGAATAATCACAGTTTATACTTATAAACCCAGAAAACTTTTGACTGTCAATTTCTCAAAAGAATATCACCAACCTATGGTTGGATTCGGGTTTACTCGATCATAATCCAGACCCCTTTATGAAATCTAGTGTTATTTTGCTGGCGTGTTTGCGTTACTCTGAGACTGTGTTTACCCTGAGGTAAGCGCTACCAAAACAGCTAGAACGTGATTTTATTAAAAAATATTGTACGTCAAGCTCGGGAGTTTCGGTGCCGAATGAATGATAAGATCGTAATAGAAACAAGGATATGTGAACTGAGAGAGTAAATCATCATATTTTTTTCACTACAGCTTGGTGTTAAAAAAAAGCCACATTCTCTATGGAATCTGGTTAGCGGCGCTCCTGAGAAGCTAACATCCTGAAATCGTGACGGAAACGCAGCCCTGCAGAGCTAGCTAACATGTTAACAACAAAGCGGGTGCGAAAATCAGTCTCTCCTCAGCGTGTTAAACAGAATAAACTCTCTTTTACCTGGTTATTAAGTTGTTAAAGTCGTCCCTGACTTAAAAGACTCATCCACGTGTGTCCATGTTTCCTGCGGAGACTGTTTCAGTCGGAGAGAGAAGGCGCTTGCGGTTTCAAAATATAACATTAAATCGGAGTTTTTTCTGTTTTAAGACAAATAAACGAACAAGTGTATACTATGTTATCTGTGTAATGTTATAGACATGTTGCCAAACGGTTGAAACGGCTATTTGCGGTTCTCTTCGCATTGAAAACGGATGTTTCTGCCGGTGCTATGTTTTATTTTGAAGGCAGCATCATTTACATTGAAATGTAGCAGAACTGCATCCGGTCAGAGCCAATGCTCCCCCCTCTGGTCAGGCACAGCTATTACTAAAAACAAAAAGTGAGGAGAGAGAATATTTTCTTTTATATATAAATAAAGATTAAAACACAGCAAAAATATTTAACAAGATCTTCTTAAACGGGCAGAATTTACCAACACTATGATTCTCTTCCAGACCACATGTTCTAGGATCAATATTTCATTTTATTTTAATGATAAAGTCAATTTAATAAAATAAATTAAAGAGGAACACTGTAACAGCACTTCAGGGCAATCATTGAAATATGTCATTAAACCTTGTGTTCCTAAACTAAAACCACAATCTCTTTTATTCTTATTATGCTCCCTCTCTGTCTGTGTGTGGTTTTTTTTTTAGTTATTTTAAATATCCGGTATTTCATTTATTTAAAACACTGTCAGCCTCTTCTAGAGCTGGACATCCATTAAAATGTAACCCCGTCTTCAAATTAGAAAAACTGCGTCAAAGCATATTTTCAGAAGAACATTAATTAGATTTTATGAACCAAAATGTGAACACTTGAAGCTATTATTTAAAATGTACTTTATAGGCCTGTTTATTTTTCTTAATGATTATTATACGAGTAAAAACCTAACAACACCCTCTGGTAAAGAAAACTTGATGTTATTCAATATAAAAACATTAATTTCTCCCTAATATATACATTCTTTGTTAACTGATGTGGAGAAAATAAATGGTTAGTAATATTCATTATAAACATACAGATGAAAATGTGCAGACAAGAGGTTTATTTATCTGTTCTCTAAATATGTATTTGTGGCTGATTTGTCTTGTTTATTTATGTTTTTTTTTTTATTGAGTGACCTCTACGTGACTGATGCATGAGTTGCTGAGAGTCTCACCCTCTCCTGTGGGGACATTTTGTGGACACTCCTACGTGGACAACTGTACTTTTGGACTGCCTGGTGGGAAAAACACAATTTCAGTCAAACAAAACAAAAGACATGATGTAATACTTCATCCTTGCAGTATCTACGCCCGAATACTTGGCTCAAGCCAAAAATGATTTATGAAATAAATCATGATTATAATTTTATCAGAGATTAATATTAGAAAATGTTTTTCAGTAAGTTTGGATCCCGGGGAGAGTTAACAAACTTCTCATTTGAGTCCAAAGCAGAAAAGTTCGGGAACTGCTTTACACAATAAACTCTAAGAAACATGCACATGCTGCCTCAAAAGAAAATAATCAAACAAAAAAGAGAAAAAAACAGGATCATGTGAAATCCTATGGTCTGGTGTTTCATTGTTAGAGATGATTTTAAGTAAAAACTGTCAAATTTCAGAGATATTTGCATTTAAAAAGTGACATTCTGATGATGAAATCGATTAAAATAATAAAATAAGGAGGAAAACATTGTCAAAAATTTACTTTGATTTTTTTTAAATGGAATATTCCACTTAATATTCCTTTAATAAAATATCATCAGAAATGAAGAAGACACTAACTGTCAGTGATCAGACCAGCAGGGGGCGCTACAGATAGCAAACAGTCAATTAACACAAATCAGAAAAAACAGGAGCATCGTCACTGTTTTATTTATGTCTCACGCGCAGACTTTGGGTCATTTAATGATTAAAATAATTTTTTAATCAGCCTGTTCTGATTCTATGTGATGATCCATGACAGCAGGGCAGAATGAAGGTGTTTGTAGGTGAACGGTGTTTTTTCTCACTGACAGGAGGAGGAGGAGGAGTTTATTACCGTTGCCAGGAGACTGAGGAGAAGAGTTACGTCATTTAGACACATTATCACAGGAAGTCGAGCAGACCTTTCAAAATAAAACAAGTAAGAATAAACAAGGTGCATCCAGGCGTATAAGAATAAATAAGATGGAGGATTTGATCATGAACCTTCTTTCAACATAACGAAATACACCTCTTCATATTCAACAGGCTTATATCTATAAACACTCTTTCAACTTTTGTGTATGTAGGTTTCCCTGGGTATAAACCAAACAAGAACAGTCTTCAGTCCAACACAAATGTCTGAGAAGTTATTTTTTCAGTTTCACCTCTTATTCCCTCCCAGAATGGTACGATTTTTCTACAGCACCACAGACAATGAACCAGCGTTCCTCTATGTTCAGTACAATTTGGACACACGTCAGGAAAATTCCCACCATACCTGTTGAGATCTACTGGCGTTACATAAATTCTCATTAACCATTTGAACTGGATTAATATGAGACAAATATTAATAGATCTGGTATGTGCAAAGTTACATGCATCTCTCCAATCCTCTGACAACACCAGTGACAAGTACAGTTTAGTTTTTAGTTTAGTTTTTAGTTTATTTCAGTCATATATACACTTCAAAGCAGCAAGAGAAAAGACAATACACAATTTTGACTGAAAAAGGCTCAGGCAGAAGAAAAGCTGATTAATGCCCGTCTACTACTACTATGCATCTTAAGCTACACAATTCATGGTGTCAAGTGGGAAGAGAGCAAAAAAATGAACAAAAAAACAACCATATAATATACATATATATATATATATATATATATATATATATATGTACATACATACATACTCATGCACATACATAGCTCTTTTCCCCCTTTTTTCAAGTACAGCCATAACTCTTAAATATAAATGCACATAATGATGTTTTTAACATAACAAAGGAACTACATTGCTTAAGTTTGAGATCAGCACTATTCCACTGCTGAACCTCTTTAGAAGAAATACATCTTCTTTTAACTTCTTTTTATTTTTTGGTAACACAGATCTGCTTCCATCTTTCAACTCATATTTACTCTCAGACACTTAGAAAAACTTATGCACGCTGTCTGGTAGTGTTTTAGCATTTGCTTTAGACATGATTTGCATTGTTCTATAAAAACCGAGTCTCTAAACTTCAAAACATGAGAATTTAAAAATAATGGATTAGTTTGATCATAATATCCGGCTTTGTTTATGATGCATATGGCTCATTTTTGTTGTAACACAATTTTGTCAGTTGTGGTTTTAAACGTAGATCCCCATAATTCCATGCAGTAAGTTAAATAAGGAAGTATCAGCGAGCAGTAAATTAAATATAAACTTCTGTGATTTAGCATGTCTTTGGTTTTGTACATGATTGCAATTGATTTTGAGATTTTCCCTTTTACATACTCAACATGTGTCTTCCAGTTAAGTTTATGATCGATCACAACCCCGAGAAATTTGGTCTCCCAAACCCTTCCTATTTCAATGTTAGAGATTTTTAATTTAATATTACTTCCAGATTGGCTTCCAAATACCTTAAAAGTAGTTTTCTTTATATTAAGAGATAATTTATTGACAGTACATTCATAATTACAGTAATTATAATAACAATATTCATTAATAAACAATAAAAAGTATAAAATAATTTAAGAAGTATACACAAAATATATAATCAAAACACTTTAATCAGAACAAAAACATATTTATTTAATCTTTGAGACGTTTTTTCATTTTCTGAAAAGTAGAATTGTTGGAGATTGGAGGATTGTGCTCAGCAGTAAATATATATTTTAGTAAATATCATCCAAACGTTTGTCTGGATTGATTTTCTTTTATCAAACAGTGAGTCATCACTGTTAAAGGTTACTGCGGTATTTTCCTTCGCTTTTATTGTGAAGGTCGTACCGGAAGTGGTGTCGCTCTCCGGGTGTAGCTGCGGTTGTCCGCCGGCTGCTGCTGCTCAGAAGTGACCGGAGCTCCGTGAGGACGACGGGCTGCGGCGGTCTGCGGGATTAACCCTCAGCGGGAGACCTGCTGCTCCTCCTGCTGCTCCTCCTGCTCCTCATTCTTCTTCTTCTGTGTTCCTGCTCCGGTCCTCCTCAGGTCTCCTCAGGTCTCCTCCTGGTTCTTCTTCTTCTTCTCGGAGGTTTTTCTCTGCAGACTGTCAGGCCTGCAGCTTCAACAGGCGGAGCAGCTCCGAGCAGAGAGGTGAGACTCATACTAACACATTAGATATAAAGTGTTTCAAAAGACCCTCAGTGTGCTCCTAAAATTATTAAACCAAATATGAATTAAATATAAAGTGTTTCAAAAGACCCTCAATGTGCTCCTAAAATTATTAAACTAAATATGAATTAAATATAAAGTGTTTAAAAAGACCCTCAGTGTGCTCCTAAAATTATTAAACCAAATATGAATTAAATATAAAGTGTTTAAAAAGACCCTCAATGTGCTCCTAAAATTATTAAACCAAATATGAATTAAATATAAAGTGTTTAAAAAGACCCCCAATGTGCTCCTAAAATTATTAAACTAAATATGAATTAAATATAAAGTGTTTCAAAAGACCCTCAGTGTGCTCCTAAAATTATTAAACTAAATATGAATTAAATATAAAGTGTTTAAAAAGACCCTCAGTGTGCTCCTAACATTATTAAACTAAATATGAATTAAATATAAAGTGTTTAAAAAGACCCCCAATGTGCTCCTAAAATTATTAAACTAAATATGAATTAAATATAAAGTGTTTCAAAAGACCCTCAGTGTGCTCCTAAAATTATTAAACTAAATATGAATTAAATATAAAGTGTTTAAAATGACCCTCAGTGTGCTCCTAAAATTATTAAACTAAATATGAATTAAATAGAAAGTGTTTAAAATGACTCACAAAGTGCTCCTAAAATTATTAAACTAAATATGAATTAAATATAAAGTGTTTAAAAAGACCCTCAATGTGCTCCTAAAATTATTAAACTAAATATGAATTAAATAGAAAGTGTTTAAAATGACTCACAAAGTGCTCCTAAAATTATTAAACTAAATATAAAGAGATGGAGATGAGTGGAGGTTTTCAGCACCTTCAGGTCAGAGGGCTCATGTTTGGGCGAGATTGTTAAACTTCATGACTATACCCACAAAATCTTAATTAAATTAAAATAGTCATGATATTTGTTGCATTTTTCTAGTTTAAGAATCATTTCTAAATAATAAAACAATATTTTAAATTTATTTTTCCTTGTATAAAGTATTTTGAACTCCTCTATTCATCAGTTTTATCCACTTTTCCAAACATTTCTGATTTATGGAGGCATTCAGGAAAAGGGGGGGGGGGGGGGGGGGTATTTAAGTTTTTAATGAAGTTTCTGTAATCAACAATGACTTTGCACAAACTGGGCGACAGCACTGATTCACTCTCTGCTGACTCTGACAGAAAGGGCGTGTAAGGCAGTGCTCTGGCCACTTTATTAAGTACACCCGTTCACAGCTCATAAGCAAAAATAGCCAAAGTTCAAACAGAGAGGAAGTGTGATTTTGGGGACTTTGAAGGTGGCATGGTCTGTCAGAAACTGCTGATCTACTGGGATTTCCTCATACAACCATCACTGGGGTTAAAGAGAATGGTCTGAAGAAGAGAAAACATCCAGAGAGCAGGAGTTCTCTGGGTCAGAATGCCTCACAACCTCAGAGGAACTCACAGCGGTCTGCAGAAGACCATCTCAGGACACACACTTAAATAAAATGACCCTTAAATGCTCTGTTTTTACTTCCTGGAGTTTATGATGTCATAACTGTACAGCCTCAAACTATAAAAACCCAATATTATCATTAAAAACAGCACAAAGACAGGCATGATTCAAACCCCACAGCCTACCTGAGGACTGTCCCTGACCATGTCCATCCCTTTATGACCACAGTGGACCATCTTCTGATGGAGACTTCAGCAGCTCCATGTCTCAGAGCTCAGATCATCTCACACTGGTTTCTTCACTGTACTCCAGTGGCCTCCACAGTCACCAGATCTCAGTCCAATAGAGGCTTTGGGATGTGGTGGAGCAGGAGATTCTCCTCATGGTGCTGTCCTGTAGATCTGGACCAACATCTCTGAGGGACGTTTCAGCTCCTTGAAGGATGAAGATGGTCAAACCTGAGACTTTATAGGTGTACCTAATAAAGTGGCCACTCACTCCTAACCAGTATCAGCTTCTTATTGCAGCCAGCCCTTCTGCTCAGTGTCACTACGACGATTAAAGTAAATACAGTAAGAACATCTTTTCATTTAAAGATCATAAAGATGTCGAGCACGTCCTAATCTCACAGATAATCTGAAATATGATTTTTTTAAAATTAAATCATTAATAACATAAAATCATGAATATTATGAACATGTCCGTCAAACTTCAGTCAAACACTTTATATCACACACACATCATGACTGCTTCAAGCCGCATGGGGGAGGGGCCTCTTATGTGTCTGTGCCCCGGGGCCCCCTGTTGACCCTCACTGCCCTGCTGACAGGCTGCGGAGGAGCGAGGCCCTCGGGATGACGCCATGAGGGGGCGGAGGAGTCGGGCCGAGGCCGAGCGGCAGAGGTTTGATGCTTTCAGCTGCAGCGAGTGTGACAGAGCGCAGGATCGCCAACATGATGCCGGTGAGTGAGAAAACGTCCCACCCACCCACACACACACACACACACACACACACACACACACACGCCATCGCCGCTCTGTTCTTCATTCATGAGGTTTCCCGGTGATTCCATCGCCATAGAAACAGGCTCTGTAACCATAGAGACGCCACCTTACAGGTGTGAGTTTAAACTATGAATGATGTGAGGATTCAGCCTCCTGATGCTCCGAGTTTGCTCCTTTAATTAGTTTCATTAGTTTAATTAGTTTCATTAGTTTAAGGACTGAGTCCGTGTTGATATCATTGTTCAGACAGACCAGGTGTAGAGCTCACAGGTCAAAGGTCAAAGTCACAGAGCCTTAAAGGAGCTTTTGGGGATTTCTGTCAAACTTTGACACAACTCTGATGGAAAAATCAGCAGACTTGATTTTGAAGATCATAGGTCAAAGGTCACTGGCCATTATGTTGATCCTGAAGAGGTGTGTGTTTGGCAAGAATCCGGTGATACAGAGCATTTCTTTTTTTTTATTCTTAGATTTTATTGGTCTTTTAAAAAAATTGACAGACAGATAATTAAACATAAAAAACAAAAGAATAACAGAGCTCAGTGCATGAGCATCGTTACCAAATATCCAGATCAGTAAAAAAGAGAGCACACAAGGAGGTCCAAAAAACCAGCTCACACAAGCCCGTGGTCTTCTCACTCAGCCAGAAATATAAGAAATCATGGAGAAAAAAAAAAAAAAGAAAATCAAGCTGTTCAATAAAGATGATTAGAAAAGCCCCCAACATATCTCTCTATTTTAGGAGAAACAAACTCATTTTCACCACCTTGCCGAGTAGATACAGAACATTTCAAGATAAATTCATGATATAAAACAAAGTCAAAACATCAGAACTTTTTTTTGTCAATCACTCTACAGAGTTAAATATTATGTGAATAAGTATGAATATAGACGAAATATACAGATGGACACATATTATATAGATAAATATGAATAATGACTCTGATATGAGAAAATCTTTTTCACTCTCCACGTCCCTCCTGCCCACAGAATGTCACTTAAACAGCCGGATCAGATTTATTAAATATTAAATCCAGCTGATTTATTTTGTCCATTTTAAGAAGATGTGCTCTGCGCTTTGGCCCATCAGACTGAAAATCTGGACCTTTTTTATTTTTGGACTTTTAAATTGACTGATTGTCCATAAGTTGAGCCTCCATGTTCTAGAAGTTTTCGATCATCTGCTCTCACGTGTGAAACAATGGCTGAGGAAGAGGACGTTGAAGAGGGGAAGTGTTTCCAGGACTTCTCTTCGCCGCTCCGACCTTCTCGTCAGATTCAGCTGAAGGTGTTTCTGCTGCAGAACGTACACCTGAGCTCCTCCTGGACTTTAACACCTCTGAATGTTTCACACCTTCCTCCTTTAAAAACCATCTCACACCTCCATCGTTCCTCCTCATCCTCCTGAGCTCACAGCTGCTTGGTTACCGTTGCCACAGCGACAGAAACACCAGCACGCCGTTTGCTGAAGGTCGTATGGGAACAGCGTTATGCTCCTCTGCTGGGGAGGAACTCAAACAGGAAGTTGTAGCCTTCATGTTGGCGTATAATCAGACTCGTTGTTCCTGTGATTGTCTCCTCTGAGCGGGAACTTCCTCCCATCGCAGCACACGGGGCTCCGATGTTTACTACGAGGGATGCACCTGCATGACTGGAGTTATTAATCTGAGACTGGACTGTGAAGGGACATGGAATAATCAGGATCGATGCTCAACAGTCCGAGTCCTGCATTTGAAGACACAACCGTCAAAAACCTGTGGAGGCAGACAGCTAATCAGCCAATCACATGGCTTCCACTCAGTGCATTTATGCATGATGACCTGCTGAAGTTCAAACCGAGCATCAGAATAGAGAATAATGGCGAAATTTGGGGGTTTTCACGAATTTTTGTCCATATGCACTTGTTTTTATTAGTTACTGTCTAGTTTTAGTCAGGAGAAAAAAGTTTTTGATGAAAACTATGACAAAAATAATTAGTCAACAAAGTTAACACTGCCCTCAAATAAAGCCCACCAGGCAATTTTGAAACATCAAGAAATGATAATTTCGTGAAGGAAACATGACAAAATCTACTATTAAAACATTAAAATATCAATATTTCCAGGAAATTAGGGCTGAAATGATCTCTTTTAAATCCCCTCTGTGCATACTAAATGTTTGTTAACATTAAAACTGTTAGTATAAAAAAAACAAATTATAGCTAATTGAAAGCCACAAGTTTATTGTTCAGATTTCAACAACGTGGCCCCCTGTCACTGAGAATAAAATCGACGTGGCCCTCTTGGCTGCCCACCCCTAAGGCACGACCATGTTGGCTGATGACTTCAGGACGACGGTGCTGACAGATGTTTCACCTGAAGCACTGATGGAGGGTGAGCTCTCCACGTGCTGACTGCAGCACAGACACACAGCAGCCATCACGCATCCACAGAGTTTCACGTCCGCATAAGAAACGAGCTCAGAGGCACTCCTACAGTCCTGACCCAGTTCTTTAGCATGTAGGGGTGTTCAAAACGTGATGACTGAAGGGCGGCTGAAGGGTTAAAGAGACGGCACGTTTGTTTTTATCGACGGCTCGGATCGACAGTTGTTGAATTGATTTGCCATGACCTCTGAGTGAAGCTCTGAAGTCAGTCAATAAGTGACAAACTCAACTTCTAAATCAAACATCAGGCTGAAAATGAGGAAAACATGAAAATATAACAACAGTAAAAAGCAGACAGCCAATTACAGAGCAGCTGTTCAGGAGCTTAAGGTCCAGAGGAGGTTTGTTTGTGTTTTTGTCCGTCATGGAGTCCTGAACAGCAGGACCTCGTTAATCCAATATGGGAGCATCACGTGAGCCTGGTGACCATATGGCGGGGGTCCACGCCGCCTACAAAACATTTGGACACGAGCGCCAGCTGCCACAAACACAGACGCTGAGTGGAAACATCGATGACAACATCAGGGAGTTATTTCCACTCCAACGGAGTCTGATGTTTGTCTCTGGATCAGCTCCCTGATCTGGATTATACTTTAAAAAACCGGACTCAACACCAGAAACAGTAACTAATAAAAACAAGTGCACATGGACAAAAACTCAAACTAAATTAACTGACATTTTCATCAACAAATAAAAACTAGACTAAAATGTTTGACAGAGACTTAATCCAATCAGACCTAATCTGGTCATGTAGAAAGTAGAGACAAGTTAGGAATATATCCAATCACAGCTGCCTTAGCTTGGTGGTGGTGGGATAAGTTGTGGAGCGATCCAATCAGAGCTCCTCTCTTTATGAATTGATATATTCATGTAGAGCAGGTTCACTGTTTGTTGTCAGTTCTGGTATTGTAACTGAGATGCTCTGCCAGGTAGCCTAAATAAAGGTGACTGCATTTCACACAAAAGTTCAATTTGTTTCTGTTCATTTATACATTCAGACTTTACTAGCATTCAATAAAGGGTTATTAGATGTTTGAATTTATCCAAGAGTAAAACATGACTTCAGAAATTCAAGGAAACATCAAAAATTTCTTACATCAACTAAAATTAAAACTAAAACTAGACTAAAATTTAAAACAATGTAGATGACTAAATTATGACTAAAACTAAAGGATATTTTAGGCAAAAGACTGTGACTCAAACTAAATTAAAGTCAAAATTAATGCTGAGTGAGAGAGTAGAAGGACCACATGTGGCCCCTGGGCCACCAGTTGCCCACCCCTGCTTCAGAGCATGACACCGAGACAGTTTCGATGGTTTATAGAGAAAATTATTATAGAAATAAAGTGCAGACGAACAATCCTTTTCATGAGAAGCTGTTTGTGTTTTTACTATCATTGCTTTATTTTTACTGTCATTAGAATCATTTCTTTAATCGTGCTTATTATTTCATTTGAGTCAGTATTTCTTCTGTTACTCACGTTTCAAATCATTTGAGCTTTGTTAAAAGTTATTTATTAATATTTAGTCATTTGTACTACCTTAATTTAATCGTCCATAAAAAAACAGAGTTGGGACATGCTGACAGTCTGACCACTGGTCATCAGTTGTCAACAAATATTTGGTGATGATATTGATTATGGGTGTCCTGCAAAATCGATGATCTTTTATTTAATGTTGTTGAAGACTCTTGTGGAGCAAAAGAACATGACACCGTAGACTAAATTCTTAGTTCACAGAGAAATGCTCGATACATCCTTAAAGAAAATGGCCCTTAAAATGCTCTGGTTTTACTTCCTGGAGTTTATGATGTCATAGCTATACAGCCTCCGCCTATAAAAACCCATTATTATCATTAAAAACAGCACAAAGACAAAACAAATTGTTAGAAAGAAGAAAATCTGTTTTGGAGATTTTTCCCTCGCTACAACCAAAGTGTGCAGAAGATCATCTCTGATCACACAACACATCCAACCCTGAAGCAGATGGTCCACAGCAGGAGACCTCACCAGGGTCCACTCCTGTCAGCTGAGAACAGAACCTGAGGGTCTGACTCTCCAGAACTGGACCACAGAAGACTGTAAAAGAGTCTCCTGGTCTGATGAGTCTGGATCTCTGCTCCACATTCAGATGTAGGCTCAGAGTTTGCTGTGAACATCATAAAGCATGGATCCATCCTGCCTTGGATCAGCGGTTCAGGCTGCTGCTGGTGGTCCCTTAGTCCCACCTGAGCATGGTTCAAACCCCACAGCC